>SKCR01005879.1:0-70735 GCA_019454045.1 Zanthoxylum bungeanum | reverse complement strand
TTAGATGAGATCTTATAATATAACTCAAATTTAGGGTTCAAATTTTAAAAAAGATAAAATTAGTTTTTAAATATATAAATAAAACATATAATTTTTTTAATCATTTATTGATAAGATCTTATTTTAAAATTAACATACGATCCAAAATTTAGAATAACCCAAAATTGCTAAGTGAGATAGTGCATTACAACACACATGATAATAATGCTGGTACTTAGGCATGTACCACCATTCCGGACATGTCCTTACAACATTCTCATGATCAAAAGCTTTACAGAAAAAATATAAATGCCATTCCATGCATGCACCAAGAACCACACATGGGTAAACCTAGTAACCCCTATAACTTCAATAAAGTGAAAATCAATATTAAAAAAAAAAAATTTCACCCAGTACCACCAATACTAAAGCTACAGATACATATGCATATTTTTACATTTTTTACTCAAAAAATCTTCAATCATGTATCTTAAATTCTCATGGGTTTTGTGAATGTGAAGAACCATGTCATGTATCATGAATTCTCAAGGCAGTTTATTAATCCATTTGGATAGAAAAAAATCATTGAATTTTAAGAAAGTATCAGAGAAGCTAGCTATCTTTATTCGCTTTAAAATTCTTAAGCTCATCTCTATATGGTTATCCTCTAAGCATGAAGACTTTGATCTCTCTGTGGCATATTTAGTTCATTCCCCTCATCTGTTAAATCTTGGACATATCTTTAGTTTTTCTCCGGTTTTTATCTAGATGTCTCTTTTACTTGTCTTTTTTTTTTTTTTTTTTTTTGTATGTTTGTGTAAAACCGTTTGACTGAATTTTTTTGGACTCATATATTTTATGAGTCGTTGATATGATTAATATTAACCTCCATTCTTTTATAAAAAGAAAAAAAAACATTTGCTCATAACTGTGCTACCTTTTTGACGTGTCTGCGTAATGTTACTGTTGTTTTATAGTTTTATTGAATTTGTGGTTCATTTTCACCTTTAATTTGTTTGCTGATCAATTCATTGTTAGCAATAGTGATCAAGGGGCCTCTCTGCTCTACTACATGTAATCCACTTACTGTGCATATGTAATTCTTGTCTGTCAAGTGACCCCCAAGATTAAGCAAACAAAACTGTTTTGATGCCTCAGTTAGGGGTGGCCACCGGTCCGGTTCGGTACTGAATCGGACCGGTCGGTTGTGGAATCGGAACCGAATCAGATAATTTCGGTTTGGTTGTGTGGAACCGGAACCGGAATCGAATCAAACTTCCATTCCGTTTTTTTTTTAAAATTTAATAATGAATTTTTTAAAAAAAAAAAATTAAACGGTTCCACCGTAGAACAGTTGGAATCGAACAATTCCAACAAATCCGGTTCGAACCGCTGGAACCGTTCGGTTCCAGCAGTTCAATTTTGGTTCGCTTAGGGGAAAACCCTAACCGAACCGAATTATTATGATTCCGATTCGGTTCCGGTTACGAACCGAAACCGTGGCCGGGTCTAGCCTCAGTATGTCAATTCCACTTCTATATGTGCAAAACTGTCAAGTTCTCCAATTGTTGTGTTACTGATTTACTGTTTAATTAGGAGCTAATCCTACGTCAGCTGATAATAGTTTTTGGGTATAATTTATATTATAATTTGTTGCAACCCTTAACTCGTGAGTTAGTAATTTAGTATGAGTTAAGTTCATAAACTTGTATAATAAAAGTGAACTCGTGCACAAGTGAAGTCCGCAATATAACGTCAAAGATCATGATAGTAATCCTATAACGACTGAGAACAGTTCTTGAACTAAATATATAATTTTCGGGCAAAGCATCAAAGATAATATCTAGTTATTCATATGCCTTTCTATAATTACTATACATGAACTTCGAACAAGAAATTTGATTAAATTTTCATGCTACATTAGTTAAATATTGCATATAATTAATATACTATAAGCTAAAGTTTAGTTGACTAGAAGTTGATGCCATGCATTAGAAAGGAAAAAGGATAATAAAAAGGCTGGAATCGAATCTTTCTATTAAATTAAAAGCAAAAGGAAGAACAAGACGTCAAAACTGATAGGCCTCAATGGAGAGCTCCCCCAATTATTTGGTTCAAAATTAATGTGGATGCGACAACGAACCATGAAGGGTATTGTGTAGGGTTGGGTGTGGTTATTCACAATGATCGGGGGAGTTGATAGCCACTATTACTCAACCTACAAATTTAAGAGGTGATGTGGAATTCATAGAAACGGATGCTAAAAATGTATGGGTCATGTTAACGAGTGCCTTAAGGGTACTTATTAAATATCTATTTTTGGAAAATTTTCACATCATTTTTATGGGAATGTAAAAAATTATCAAAACATTAATTAATTTTTCATTTTTTCTTTTTCCCATAAAAACTTTCTTAAAATAAATCATTAATGAATGCCCTTAGGACACTCGTTAGCGTTTCCCAAAATGTATTTAGTCTAGCTAAGGGTCAAAGTAGCAGTGAGAAGGAGATTAGCTGGGTT
Source organism: Zanthoxylum bungeanum (assembly GCA_019454045.1). Classification (NCBI taxonomy): domain Eukaryota; kingdom Viridiplantae; phylum Streptophyta; class Magnoliopsida; order Sapindales; family Rutaceae; genus Zanthoxylum; species Zanthoxylum bungeanum. Next base: position 68,235 of record SKCR01005879.1, on the reverse strand, counting down.
ATTTATGAAATTCAGAGCATGGCTAAGGAGTTAAGAAATGTTCAAATTATTATCACTCCTAGATATTTGTAATTCGAAAGCTCATTGTTTAGCTAAATTTACTATTAGTAATCCGAACTATGAGATCTAGACCAATGTCATTTCATATTATGTTAAGTTGTTTGGTTGTGATTGAAATCTTTCTATCTTTCAGGGAAAAAAAAAAGGCAAAGATGACAAAAAGAATCTACTAGAGTAACTGACCATGCTCAGCTTCTACATATTTGCCCATCTAACGTTTTACAGAAATATTTCTAGTTAAGCGAGGCTTAAATGGATATAATCATGCATGTTTGTCAAGAATAGTAGTGTCAAGTATATATATGGCATATAAGGAATACTTCCCAAATAGGGTAAAATAAAATAGATATTTAACAAAACCATGATTGGTTCTTTGCCCAAAATTTATGCAACTGCATATATTAAAGAAGCAATAAGTTCTCTAAAAAAAAAAAAAGATGCAATAAGTAAAGAAAAATGCTAAATAAATACCCAAATTACACACCCCATATGTCTTGGGAGGATGCTTTGTGTATTTGTTAAAATATTGAGGATAAAAAAAGAAAAAAAAATTAAAATATAAATATGGGTGTTGCTTAGATTGTTTTTGTATCATTACTTATAAGTAAATGAGTGACTTGGGACCCCAAGGGGCGTGGATTGGTGGTATAAGGTTCAGGTCTCACCTTGAGGTTATGTGTTCGAATCCAGAGAGTGCGTTAACTTTCTTGTAAGAATCTGAGATAGCCGGAGATTTTACCTGCTTCGTTTAAACCCGGAAGGGATGGTTTGACGGTTCCAACGATTTCAAAAAATAAAAAAAAATGGGTGACTTGGGGCATGGCTACCGATCACATGGTATTACCAATAAAATGTGCCTGTAAGCTCACTTTTTAGGGCTGGGATTTGATGACTTAGTGATATGTTAACACTTTGTGGCTTGTCACTAACATTTTGATTATCATGTAGCAGCTATAGGACAGGATAAACATTAATCTAAAGTTGACAAATTTAAATAATTTATACAAGAATAATAAAAAAAACTAAAAACATTACAACATGGATAAAGAAGGAAAGGAAAGGGGGAGGAGAAATAGAAAAAAGATAATGAAGGTGACTCTTTTTGAGTGCTTTATGATATTTATGAAGCAATCTTATATTCTTCTTTTAATTAATGTGTTTTGGTTTCCTAATCAGAAAGCAAAGTGATTTAGATTTTAGACCTTGAAGTTATTGTCCAATCCAAATGATCAATTTGCTTTGCTAGTACCTTTTTGCCCATCTTTTCATGTCTCTAGTTAGGGTAACCAGTGGGTCATTTTTTTTCTTTTTATTGCTAAACACTCGCTTCACCACAAGTTGAGATGGCAACTAAATCACGTTCAGATGCTCAGGAATTAAAATTTAGAGTTCGGATTTTTCCAAACTGAATTAATTAATGAAATCCGGTTGGTTTGTTTTTTATTTTTTATTTTTTTTTAATGAAATCTGAATTTGAAACTTGAAACTTGAATTCCCATGCTCGAACTCGAACTTTACAAATCCAGGTTTTCACCCACATTCGATAAGAGGAAAATTGATCCAAATTCAGGAAGACACAATCTAAATCCAGATTCAAAAATCGTCATCTCTAATCAAAAGTCAATTGCACATATTAAAAAGAAAAAAAGAAAAAGAAGCAACTCTCTTTTATATTAGAATAATGATATGTGTACTAAAAGATGACAGAATGATGATTAAAATTTGTCACAGAGTATTATTATTTTATATTGAAATTATTTTTTAACAACAAAATACTAATATTTTGCGACTAAGTTTAATCACAATTCTGTCACACTTTAGTACACATATCATTATTCTTTAGATTATGATATACTCACTTGCATTTTATAGTGTTAGTGTAGGGGGATTTTCTTTCTTTCTTTCTTTCATTCTATAGTGTTTTTTGAAAATAAAATGTGGGATGACAAAGGGATAGATTTTAAAAGATTTTAGCAAATTTGAGACCAATTAAGGTGGGAAACATATTCATATGAAAGTTGAAAAAAAATAATATATACATGCATATGCTCATAGCTAGATTGCATATAAATGTGTTCCTCACTTGAAAATGGTGGTATGCACAGTCTCAAGAAGAGTTAGTGGACCATGTATATGTCTTCAACACAAATGCTTGTTTGTTTGTCTACATTGTGCTATAGTAAATGGGATATAAGCACATTTTTAAAATCGAATTTTATATTGATTTATGAGTTGGTTTTGAATAACAATTAAATAGGAAAATGCATCTATAAAGGGGTAAATTTTATTTTTATTTTTTACAAAAAGAATTGTGTTTAATAAAATTATTATTTATTATTTAATATGTGCGATAATATATTATTAAATTATTATATGAATAACATGCTGCCACCGATACCGTTACATATTATATTTTTTTATAAAATTGGGAGGTGATGTGTTATGTGACCTTGACCCCATGAAGAATGGAAATGATTATGTTTTGATTGAGTATTCAAGTTTGCCCCCCTCATCACTCTCTTTGATCAACATTAGAAAAGCTTCGAGTATGCCCCCCCTCCATACATTTTTTCTCTTATATTGAATGCATTAGGAGTATCTAGACATGAACAATAGCTAGCTATGTTGCTGCCACTTAACTGATACTATTTTCACACATTTAATTGGTTGTTCTTTACTTTTGTTTTTGTTTTTTAAAATAATAAATTGGTATGTAATTTTGAAGGGTTATTATTTAACATACATTTAGAAGCAACACAGAGATTTTTGTGTACCAAAAGTGTAATGTAAATATAAAATTTTGAATGTATTTCATTGTTTGTTTGTTTGTTTATTTTATTTATTTTTTAATGAAAAAAGGGGAACTCATAATATTAATAGCAAATACTCATAAAATATGAATAAAGAAAATTTTAGTCGAAGACCAATACAAGAGATAAATGGAAATTAGCATAAAAGATGCTACGTTACAAAACAAATATTAGAAATAAGCTCAAGATTTGACAGATGAATGAAGAGGTGTTATTTCAGCTGTGAAAAATTGAAGTGTTTATGTTTATAGGGTAACCATTTGGATAAATATAAGAATTTAAGAGAAAAGAGCGAATTTATCTTGATGCTTCTTTAAAAATATGATGATTTCTTTCTATCTCAATGGACCACTAAATCATCATGAATAAGGATTCAAAAAAATCGAGCAACTTGTTAGAGCACATGAACTCAAGAGAGTGAATGAAGACAGATAGATTACCAGAACAAACCCAACTGAAACCCCACCAATTAAAGAACCACGACCAAATCCTCCAAGCAAAAGGACAAGAAAGCAAAAGATGATTAGCATATTCCAAGTCGTCATTACAGAGAATACATGAGAGGGAGTTGGCATCAAGGATACCTCTTTTGAAGAGAAAATCTTTCGTTTGAATTTTATCTAAAATGATAACCAACAGAAAATTTGAACTTTTCTGGGGGCTGTGCTTTTCCAAATAAATGGAAAATTTCATACTTGAAGTGAGCTTGGATTTGCTATTAAGGATGCATAACAGCCACGAATAGAGAAGGGACTATCTGGACTGCCTAACCAGTTTACTGAATCTGAATCAACATGCATGAGTGAGCAGCTACTAATCATCTGAGAAAGTGATGTCAAATCCGCCATTTCAGATATCCTCAAATGGTGTCTCCTGAGAAAAGTGGAAGAGCTGGTGTAACGATCGATAGTTTTTTACTACTGCATACAGTAGTACTATTACGTACGGACGAAGACATATAAAATAAATTATATTGAGACTCAAATATACTCATGGAACAACTTTGGGGACAACCGGTAAATTCCTCGAAGTCCCGGGGGTGAGACTGTACAGAGTTCCCTTTGGACCGCCCGTGGTATTCAAGAGTAACTTTTTCATACAAACTTCGATTTCTATGAATTTTATATCGTCGAAAAGCTGAGGTCAAGACTACAACTTCCGCATTGAATATTTTCCCAAATTCGGATCATAAATGTAAGTCAAACTTTCTACATTTTTCCACACTTTTCTCCATATTTCCAAATATCAAAAAAGTCATATTATATAAGAGCATACTATTCAAAATTACACAAATTGGAAGCAAGAATGAGAAAAAAGAGATATACTGGCCGAGAGGAAAAGAGTAAAGAGAATAAGAAGAAGAAGAAGAAGAAGAAGAAGAAGAAGAAGAAGAAGAAGAAGAGAAGAAGAAGAAGAAGAAGAAGAAGAAGAAGAAGAAGAAGAAGAGAAGGAAAGAAAGAAAAGAAGAAGGAGAAAGAAGAAAGATGAAGCAAAGTGGGCATGGCCATCATTAGAAATCTTGGAAGAGTTGAGAATCTAACAAAAATAAGGTAATGAAACTAAACCCAAATTTCAAGTTATGAGATTTTAGCAAATTGATGTTATGGTAGTTGTAATGGCATTTATATGTTGCATATTAGTGGTTAATGAGTAAAGAAATGGGTTATGAAGTTAAGTGTTTGAGTTTGGGAAGTTTAAAGTTTGATTTAAGAATAATGGATTTGTGATTAAATGGGTGAGTAGTTAATGATGATAACTTGGTAGTTTAGTATGTGTGAAATGATGTGATTTGTTTGATTGTATTGTGTGATATGGAAGTGATGTATTAAGGATGTTTTTGGTTGAGAAACGCATAAGGTAAGAAATGCACAAACCTGAGATCAGGTATGCGTCGCGACGCAGAAAGAGCTCATGTCGCGACGCGTGTTGGAAATCATGGGAAGCTTTTAGATGATGCGTGTCGCTTTTCGTTAAAATTGATTTTAAACCATTCAGTTCCACCCCAGTGTGTTAAAGGCCGCCCTATGGGTCTCGTATCAGTCCGTAATTGCACAGTACATCATGATATAGATAATACACTTTGAAATGATATAAGTATTTGAATAGACGAATTTAATTTACTGTGGAATATGTTCCCCAACCTAGTTCTAACCAAGATTTTCAGTTTTAGATTATCGCATAAACCAAAATTCTTTCAGCGAGCGAGTAATGCTGGCCAGATTCCAAAACTGTGGGTGGACCTTCTTTCTCAAACTGATTTTATTTATTGAGTTTTTTTATCAGATTTATTTTCTCGTCTTAGGGCGTTAGAATGCTTTATTATTACAGTTATTTCATAAATAGTTATGATTTGAGTTTTAATACAGAAAGAAATGTTTTCAAAAAATGTTTGATACAGTTATTAGATTTAAAACATGAGTTTTATATTTTTGGGGCATGAGAGAAAAACTCACCCCAGTATGTAACTTGACACAGTTGGAATTGACGGCCAGAGACATGTGCACATGTAGATGACTGAGGGGATGGCGATACGTAACGCCCTCAGATCCTAGAGCATGGTTAGTTTCAGAGCTTGGGTGGTAGCATAGATCCGCACCCCCAGTGCTAGTTTGTGGCTTGGAGGACGACAATACGTAACGTCCCAAGACCACCAATTTCAGAGACAGTATGGCATGCTTTGGGGGACAGTGATATGTAACGCCCCAAAGTCGTGTATTTGCACTGCTGGGTACAGTTAGGCGTATGGGGGGACGGTGATACGTAACACCCTCATACGTCAAGGTTTTCAAATATAGAGCGGCTAGTTATCAGATTTTCAGAAACCAGATTTTAGAAACAGCGTTCAGAAACCAGTACTTCAAAAGTAGTTTTCAGAAAGAAAAGTTTTATTAAAAAGATTTCAGACGGAGTTTTCAGAATTTTTTTTTCTTATGAAGTGATTTCTAAAACTTTAGTTTTGAAACCTAACGTTTTGACTTAAGTATTTCAGTTTTATAGTCCACTCACTTAGATCGTACAATGATCTAACCCCCCCACCACTCACGGATACTGATGTAGTCACTAGGTATAGAGTTCACCAATCCATAGTCAGAGAGCATAAGAGTCCAGTCGAGTCAAAATAGAAGTCATGTATCAGTTTCCATTCCTGTCATAGTCATTGTAAAGACACATGTTTTATGTATAAATTTTTGGAGTTGAGTTTGCACGATAAGTTGTTGAGTTTGGGCTACGGTCCCATGCATATTATACATATATATTAGATAAAAGAGTATCAGAAATTGAATAGCAGTTATCTGAGTCAGGGGCTTATGGGGTTAGTACAGTCTATTCCCTACCAGTAGTATTTCCCAGATCAGGGATGTTACAAAGATGGTATCAAAGCATGGTATAGGGAGTCAGTGACTGCAGTGGGTAAAGTGTTAGGGTCTTGTATATTTAGTATATCTGGGATACTAGTATGCGGGGCACTACCTCTCAAGTATCTGATCCTCGAGTATGTACTCAAGATCCTCATACATGTTAGTAAATATTTCCAAGTCCTCTGATCCCTTTTCCTTACTGTAGTTATGAATCATTCTGTAATCATCATAGATTACTCCCCGAAGTTCAGTACAGCTAGGGAACCAAATATTAAGTTCCAAAGAAAGTTATCCCAGAAAAGTAGAAAAGAAAAAGAGAAAGCTAAAAGAGAAGTAAGGAAAGTGCAAGGATGATTAAGTAGTCAAAAGAAAGAAAAGATAGAGATACAAGATCAGATCAGTAAGAAAGTACATGAACCTATAGTAGCCAAGAGAATAGAGAAAGCCCCATCAAGTTTTAGAGTTACATGGTAGATGTAAGATCCATTCCCTCCTTAGGAAAACTTTTTGGATGGATCAAATAGCCTTCAAGTACCTTGAATAACGAGTTTCCTGAGTAAAGAAGAATAGTCAGAGGGGTAATAGAAGTAAGAAACCCAGATTAGTCTTGAAGGCCCCAATATATCTAGATGCCAAAAATGATTTAGAGAAGTCCAGATATCCAAACTTCGACCCAGATCCCCAAGTAAGAAATAGAAACGGTTAGTTACTTTACCATATAGCAATCTCATAAGAGACAAGACCTCAAACTATCTAGTCTTCGAACCTTCCAGTGACATTAGATAAGGAAGTTGCCCTAATAGAGCCTACCTCATACCTACCTTACATGAGAAATAGACTCTATCAGGACATGAATCATCAGAACAAGAATATTAGAACCCATCGAAACAAAAGATGTTAGTCCCAGCCCCTACCATTTTAGATATAGGTGACCATAAGAAGCCGATGACAGATTATCATCAGAAATGGAAGTATTCAGAAGATAGATTAACCATAAAAAGATTAAAGAAGATTCGATGATATAAAGAAGAGGACCCAGTGTAGCCCAAAGGACTAGACAAGTCAGCACAAAGTTTGCAGTAACAATAGAAGTCCACAGGAATAGATCAAACTTAGAAGAGCCTACAGATCAGCCCAAAGTCAGTAGAAAACCATAGACGTATAAAAGAACAGACCCGTGAGGTTAGGGATATTTAGAGGTGATGAAAGTACCAGTACATACCATAGAATAAAGTGCCATAGTGTTGATTGGTGGCCTAAGCAAAGATATAGATTTAGGAAATATTCAGAAGAGTGAACCACCACTAGCCTCAGTAGTATGACATGGAGCTAAGGAATAGGGTATGGGAGACAACAAAAAGGAAATAGAAGTGGCAAGAAGTCAGTACGTACGGTGAAATAAGAAAAGAAGTCTGGAGATAGTAAGATAAGTGAAGACTTCAGAGAAATCAATAAAGAGTAATGGATCTTAAAACATGGAGTAGTTGACTAGGTCTCCGCAGAATAATGACGACCCTCATTCCAGAAAACCTCAATTCTAGAAAGCGTGTAAACATCTAACTAGAGCGTCATCAAGCTTAAGTGTAAAGCAGAAATGTGTATTTGAAGATACTTATGGAAGGAATATGCTCAACTTAGAATCTAGTAAAGAGAAGTAATAGTGAAGAAGAGCAATTGACGGTTAGATTAGATGAATTGCGAGATAACTAGACAGCCAAAAGGATGAGTTCAATGAGACATAGATAAGCGACAAGTCACAATAAGTTGAGCTAGTCTAGAGGCCATCATTAAATTAAGGAGCCTTTAAAAAAGGTAAAGACTTAGAAATACGAAGAAATTAAGAAGAACGACTCTTAGGATTAATTGAGTAACTTATAAAGAGACCCATGGTAATGAGAATGAGAAATTATATAAAGAATAGTACTCGAACCCAAGATTTAATAATAAGATGCCTTAAGCAATCAAAGATGATGGAGTTTCCAAGAAATAAAGATATAAGGAATTCAAGGAACTAAGATGAGAAGGGAAAAGTTAGACAAAAAGTAATACCTGAATTAGAGATTTAGTAAAAGATGTCCTAGATATTTGAGGTTGAAAGAGAATTTTTAGGAGAATAGAGATGTAAAAAGTTCAAGGAACTGAGATAAGAAAGGAACTTACGCAGCAAGATAAGCTTATTAAGGAGGAATAACTAGAGAGTGTAGCAACACTCATAGAGAGAAAGTAAAGACTTTAGAAGGCTAAACAACAAAGATAAGATAAGAAAAAGTACAGAGGCAGTAAGAGGAAGTTCTTAAATAGCACAATCTTAGAAGAACTTTTCAAGAGAGACAGTGAGTTCGATGGTCCAAGGTAATCAAAAGTAAAGTTGGAAAAGACGAATCAAATAATTTTAGTAGTAGTACCATAGTGTGAGAAAAGATGCCAGACGTATATACATGAGAGTTTTAAGTTTATAGTTCAGCAGTATGCACAAATTGGCCACCATAACTAGTAAGGCCTCATAATATGGTCCCACCATCCCAACCCTCATTAAATAATAGCAGTATAGGTGGATCCCGATAACTACCTCAGGACATTCCCAGAAACAAGTGAAAGTATAATGGAAGAAAAATGGAACAAAAGACCTTCAGACATAGTTTTAAGAACAGAATAAAAGTAAGAGACAGTGTTGGATCAAAGAGTTAGGAAAGAAGTTGTTCAGATGGTATGGTACAAGGATAAAGTAGTAGTTAAGTATTAACTATGATACAAAGAAACCAGTGTTAGACACATACTGGATATAGAAAGGAAAAGATATCATTCGGATATGAAACCAGAGACATAACCACATGAGTTCTTATTATTGCATGAGACAAGTAGAAGGAAAAAAGTGCAAAGGAAAAAGATTAGAAGTAAAGCTGTGGAGGTGCAATGACGGTAATAGAATACCTAGTAAGTAAAGACAAGGAGTGTAACTTCAAGGTTTTATAGTATCGAAATGCAACCAAAGATCCCTTACGTGTTAGTTCATGTAAAGCACATTAAGTACCCAGCCCCAGACTTAATTGACCAAACCACTACGGGTTTAGGACAGCATAAGCCACGAGTATGGGTGATTTGGTAGATGTGCAGAATAGTACGGAATCGAGGAGATAAGTTGCTATAGAGTTGAAACTAACATATGGAGTGAACCCTTAAGGTACAACATATTTTCTTGGTGGCCCTTGACAGCACTAGACTTTGGAAAATAAGTCAGTAAGAAGCACCGTAACAAGACTTTCAATAGCAGTGAATATAAGGGTATGGATAAAAGAATGGACTATAGTCAGTACTGAATAGCTAACATCCCAATCTATAGAAAGAGCACGGTTTAAACAGATATGTGCATGCAATTTAGTTTCCAGCGAAACTACCAGAACCGACTTTCTTAGTACAAACCCATTAGGTGAACAACAATAGAGGACAAAGGTATGTAAGGATTCTGACCTTGCACTACCAGATTTGTAAGTAAAGTTGGACAAGTCTAGCCTAATAATTGTGCGGAATAAGTTGAGGAAAGAAAACGAGTTCTTAGTAAGAAATCTCTTAGAATCTCTCTCTTTGCAGATTGATATAAGAAATCTAAACAGTCAAGAAATAGAATGAGTGGACATAAACCACAAATCTAGTGTTATTTATAACTGATAGCTCATGCTGTAATGAGCTAGAGTAAGCAGAGTATAGTGAAAGATCTATGAATGAGGCTTCTTTAGTGCATCCAAAGGACTATATCATGACCGTAAGGTTAAGTAACCAGTCGAAGTTATGGGAACATGATGAGGAATCCCCCTCTCGATCGACAATTTAAGAAGCACAAGGTTAGGGAAAGACAGAAGCGAACATGAGTTAGTTTATAGAAAAGTAAGAGGTCTAGCAGGTGAAACAAGATAGTTTCGAGTATAAAGCCAGTTAAGGCTGATGGTCAAGAGAGAGGCCGTGAACCCGGTAGTCTGTGGTGAGATCCCAAGTTTAAAAATGATTCGAGGACAAATCCTATTTATGGGGGGAGAATTTGTAACAACTGATAGTTTTTACTACTGCATACAGTAGTACTATTACGTACGGGACGAAGGCATAAAAAATAAATTATATTGAGACTCAAATATACTTATGGAACGACTTTGGGGACAATCGATAAATTTCTTGAAGGTCCCGAGGCGAGACTGTACATAGTTCTCTTTGGACAGCCCGTGGTATTCAGGGCGTAAATTTTTCATACGAACTTCGATTTCTATGAATTTTATATCATCGAAAATCTGAGATCAAGGCCTACAACGTCCATGTTGAATATTTTCCCAAATTTAGACCAAATCTGGTTAAAAATACAAGTCAAAATTCAGATGAATAGTGATTTCGGGGTCAAATAAAAAAATCTCAAACTTTCTACATTTTCCCACACTTTTCTCCATATTTCCAATATCAAAAAGGTTCTAGTATATAAGAGCATACTATTCACAATTACACAAATTGGAAGCAATAATAAGAAAGTAAGAGATGTACTGCCGAGAGGAGAATAGAGATGAGAAGGAGAAAAAGAAGAAGAAGAAGAAGGAAGAAAGAAGAGAAGAAAGAAGAAGGAAAAACAGGAAGATAGAGAAAAGTGGACATGTCATCATTAGAAACCTTGAAGAGTTGAGAATCCAACAAAAATAAGGTAATGAAACTAAACCCAAATTTCAAGTTATGAGATTTTAGAAAATTGATGTTATGGTAGTTGTAGTGGAATATTATATGTGGCATATTAGAAGTTAATGAGTAATAAATGGGTTATGGAGTTAAGTATTTGAGTTTGGGAAGTTTAAAGTTGATTTAAGAATAATGGATTTGTGATTAAATGAGTGAGTAGTTAATGATGATAACTTAGTAGTTTATGTTAGTGTTCCTAGAACATTATAAGGATCTAATAAGCATGCATAATATAAGAGTTGATCATTATAAGGTGCGGAATATACTTACAATGAGTGTTGGAGCTTTTTAAATTTTGAGATCCAAGATCTCCAAGATCCAAGCTTTATGATGATTCCAAGCTATTGAGGAGTTTCCCTATCACCTTTGTTCACTTCCAAAGTGCTAGCTTTTGATGATTTGAAAATCAAATCAAAGAGTAGAGAGGCTCTCCAATTTCGGCCAAGGAGGAGTCCTTAGGGTTTTTGTGTTTTGGTTTGTGTCAAGTGTTACCAACAATGAAAATCCCTTTTTGTTTTATTTACCAAAAGGTGAAACCATTTCACCTTTTACCCAATACAAGGTAGAGATTGGTAAGTGGTTTACATAAAGGCAAAACAAGGTGGTTGTGTGGTGGGAACACCTACCACACTTTGGCTCCAAATATTTGAATCCGAAATTCAAATATCTCTACGGGTATTTGCCGCGGCTCGGTTCCGTTTAATCCAATTAAACGATCATTCGTCGTTAAATAATTAAATCCAATATAATTAAATAACGATGCCTCGCAAATATATATCGAACGTCGTCATGAATTAATTCTAAATCAATTCGTTCGTTCGCATTAAAGTCCGATTTTAATCTCGTAATGAAACCATCCATTTTCAATATATCCGATATATTAATTTTAGCCTGTTTGAATAAATTAATAGAAAAATCAATTTAACTATTAAATTTATTTTACCGATTAATTCCAAATTAATCGCGTTCTTTCGCCACTGTACACTTTAATAATCCCAGATTAAATAAAGCCCATATTAATCCCAGATTAATTTTCTCTCTCTTAATTAATCCCAGATTAATTCCAATTTAAGTCAACAGTCATCGGTGAATCCTTGGGAAGCGACCCAAGAGATCTCTGGATATGTTGGCAGTAAATCCAGTTATCGGACTATCCGATAAAGCGAGTACCTCGTACTACGTGCTTACCGATTTACAAGACATGGTTGGCTTCTAGCAAAGCACCGTGCCTACCCATTCTCCAGAAATATTCTTACTGGAATATATAATCTATGTCAGACGTAGAATACCTAGTATCTCGTAATTCGATCCAGTATCAGATGTCACGTGCTAGGCCTGGGGCTGGAATAGTGTCTGCCCCGTACGAAGCACATATCGGATATCAAACAACTAGTCTCTTTGAATCGGATAATCATGACCTTGTCACATTATCCCGATGGTTGCAACACAATAGAGAACGAGTTATGAATCCCTGCGTGATCATCATCTCCATATGTCTGGAGTGACACTTCCGTCTTGACATCACATCCAATACACTACGATTCTCGATAAACCCAATAGAGGCGTACACAGAACCTGTTAAAGCCCTGGACGACCAAAACCAAAGTTTACCGATTGTCGCAAGTATTAGCGATCTAAGTCTCAGGTTAAGACCAAATACATCTACCCTGACGCGGACTCCCGTAGACACATATACATACTACCAATGGGATTCCACGGGGTCTATCCAGAGCGAAGCTGTTTTCCGTACCATCGGTAAAACACAACCTCCTATCGCACTTGCATAAGTATCCTATACTTAAACATATGAGAACTGTGCCGTTATGCTCTCACAACGCGTACAAGTGCAATACTAGTCTATTCCGCATTATCGATGTCCAGTCTCGATAATACTACGACTAGGGATATTTAATGATTAAACCTTTATGGATTGATACTGTCTCATATCATCTCAATCCGGAACTAATCATATGGACTTTTACCATTTATATGTAATAGTAAATGAATTACGAAATGATAAAAGGCAATTTCAATATTACATAGTCAATTTTGTACAAAACACAATGTTTTTACAAACGGTGACGCTATGGGTCATAATTGTCTAACAGTTTAGTATGTGTGAAATTGATGTGATTTGTTGGATTGTGTATTGGAAGTGATAACGAAGTATTAAGATGTTTTTGGTTGAGAAAAGCATGAGGGAAGAAATACAGAAACCTGGGAATTAGGTCTGCATCGCGACGCAGGAAGAGCTCATGTTGCGACGCATGCTAGAATTCACAGGAAGCTTCTGGATGATGCGCATCGTGACGCGCAAGACCTTTGCGTCGCGACGCGAAGATAGAAATTTCACCAAATTAATTTTAAACCATTCTAGTTCAACCCCAGCATGTTAAAGGCCACCCTATGGGTCTGGTATCAGTCTCTAATTGCAAAATACATCATGATATAAGATAATACGCTTTGAAATGATATAAGTATTTGAATGGAAGAATTTAGTTTACTGCGGAATATATTCCCCAGCCCAGTTCTAACCAAGATTGTCAGTTTTAGATTATTGCATGAACCAGAATTCTTTCAGCGAGCGAGTAATGCCGGCTAGATTCCAAAACTGTGAGTGGACCTCTTTTCTCAAACTGGTTTTATTTATTAAGTTTTGATAGAATATTGACTTTCCCCCCGCCTTAGGCGTTAGAATGCTTTATTATTACAGTTATTTCATAAATAGTTATGATTTGAGTTTTAATTAGAAAGAAATATTTTCAGAAAATGTTTGATACAGTTTTAAGATTTAATGCATAAGTTTTATATTTTCGGGACATGAGAGAAAAACTCACCCAGTATGTAACTTGACACAGTTGGAATTGACGGACAAAGACATATGCACATGTCGAGGACTGAGGGGACAGTGATACGTAACGCCCTCAGATCCTAGATCAGGGCTAGGGGGACAACGATATGTAATGCCCCTAGACCCTAGTTTCAAAGCTTGGGTGGTAGCATAGATCCGCACCCCCAGTTCTAGTTTGTGATTTGGGAGACGGCGATATGTAACACCCAAAGTCATGGATTTGCACTGCTGGCTATAGTTAGACATATGGGAGAATGGCGATACGTAACGCCCCCATATGTTAAGGTTTTCAGATACATAACAGCACAATTATCAGATTTTCAGAAATGCAGTTTTCCGAAACTAGATTTTAGAAATAGCTTTCAGAAAGCAGTACTTCGAAAGTATTTTCAGAAAGAAAAGTTTTATAAGAGATTTCAGACGGAGTTTCAGAAAAGAATTTTATAGAAGTGATTTCTGAAACTTTAGAACGTTTTGACTTAAGTATATCAGTTTTTTAGTCCACTCACTTAGTTCGTACGATGATCTAACCCCCATCTTAGTTCGTACGATGATCTAACCCCCTCCCAGTTTTCTATTCTTGCAGTTATTATTGGAGGACGAGCTCGGGAGGACGGATACTGATGTAGTCATTAGGGTTTGGATGTAACAACCGGTAATTCAATTACTATTACTTTGTAGTACTGTGGTGATGCTGGAAGAAGATAAAATAATAAAAATTATGTTCGAGCATAAATACACTCATGAAGTGATCTTGGGGGGACAATCGATACTACTTGTTGTTCCGATACTGAATTATATGATGTTCCATTCTATATAGCCCATGGTATTTGAGCCGTAACTCTTTCGTGCGACTTCCAATTTTTATGAATTTTAATTTTTCGAAAATCTAAGATCGAGGCCTACAACTTCCGTGTTGAATATTTTCCCGAATTCGGACCAAAAGCTGGTCAAAAATGCAAGTCAAAATTCAGATGAATAGTGATTTCAGATCTAATTGGAAAATTCTCAAACTTTCCACAATTTTCTACACTTTTCTTCAAATTTCCAAATATAAATTGACTCCACTATATAAAGTTCATTATTCATTAATTCATAAAAAATAAAGAAAAAAATGAAAAGAAAAAAGAAGAAACCGAAGGAAGAGGAGAGCAAGAAAGAAGAAGAAGAACGAGAAAGAAAAAGAAGAAGAAAGAAAAGAAGAAGAAGAAGAAGAAGAAGAAGAAGAAGAAGAAGAAGAAGAAGAAGAAGAAGAAGAAATGAAGAAGAAGCAAAGAATGAGAGGATGAGCATCAATGGAGGATTTAGAAGATGAGAAAAGAAACCAAGAAAAGGAAAGGTAAGAATTCTTGACCCAAATTGTGAATTTTTAGTTTTGATGAGTTAATCCTTGTATCATGTTTGGAGCTTGGTAGTGATGATGGTAGTATGAAATTTTGACGTTAAAAATCATAGAAACATTGATAAATCCCAATTTGTTAAGTTTGGGTATGATTTGATAAAGTGTGTAATATAGATTAGAAATTGAATTATTGATAAATTTGGGGTTTGATGTATGTTAAATTGAATGTATGATGATGTATTGTGTATTGGTTTTTAGTATGGAAGTGTTGGAATAGAGTAAAGTTGGATGATTTGAGAGCTTTGGATGAGTTTGGAGAAGCAAAATAGAATCCTGAAACCAGGTCGTGTCGCGACACAAGAAGGACTGCACGTCGTGACGCAAGAGGAAAATTATGACTAGAATTTGGGTGTTGCGCTTCGCAATGCGATACACAGAATTTTCCCAAAATCAGTTTTAAATCCCCAATTCCACCATTGCGCATTAGAGACCACCATTGGGGTCTCGTATCAATTTATATACATATCTTACATCAAAGTATGATTGTGACAAGCCTCGTATGTAAAACCTATTGATGTATCATAAAGCTTAGTTAGATATTAAGGATTATTTTACTATATATCTACTAATCAAGTTCCCGATCCTAGATTATCCTCAGGTATCACAACTCTCTTGGGTAATGGATCCAGTACCAGCCAGATCCCAAAACAGTGAGTGGATATTTTTCCTTTAAACTGACTTTTATTTAGTTCTTGTTGTTTCAGACTTATATTCTCAGGCTTTAGGGCGTTAGAAAATTTATTTATAGTTATTTCATGCAAATATATATTTGAGAAATGAACTGATTTCCAGAAAATGTTTTGTACAGTTTTGAAATTTAAAGTATGAGTTTTTATGATTTTTGAGGCATGAGGCAAAAACCCACCTCAGTATGTAACTTGTACGGCTATGGAATTGACGGACAGAGAACATGTGCACATGTAGAGGACTGGGGGGACAACGATATATAACGCCCTCAGATCCTAGTTCAGGACTAGGGATGACAGATGCCCCGAAATCCTGGATTCACAGCTTGGGTGGTAGCATAGGTCCGGACCCCCAGTTCTAGTTTGTGGCTTGGGGGATGGCGATACGTAACTCCCAAAGACCACCAGTTTCAGAGACAGTAGTGGCATACTTTGGGGACGGCGATACGTAACGCCCCAAAGTCGTGGATTTACACTGCTGGCTACAGTTAGGCGTTTGGAGGGACGGCGATACGTAACGCCCTCATACGTCAAGTATTTCAGATAGAGATACAGATTTCAGAAAGAGTTTTCAGTTTTCAGTTACTGTTTTCAAAAGAGCTTTTTGAAAAGAAAATTTCCCGAAACAACAGTTTTATAAGAGATTCTAGAAAGAAGTTCAGTGTTTTAAAACAGAAACTAGTTTTCTTATAAAGCTATTTTATGAGCTTTCAATTTTAGAACCAATTTTTTTTTATAACAGTTTCTCATTTTTTGTCAACTCACTTAGATCGTACAGCAATCTAACCCCCACCCCCAGTGTTTATTTTACAGGTATTTCAAGAGGACGAGATCGAGAGGACGAATACTGATGGCAGTCACTACTGGGTCTGAGTCCATCAGTCGAGTCAGAAATAGAGTAAGAGTCCAGTATGAGTCAAGTAAAAGTCTTGTACTAGTATTTGAGATATGTGTCGTTATGTATAAAGTTATTAAAGTTAAATTGTATGCGATTGGGCCATGGTCCCATATATACATATATATATATATATATTATATATATATATATATATATAATATATATATATATATATATATATATATATATATATATATATTTATTTATTTAAAGGTAAAAATCGTATAGTTGTATGGTAGATCAGAGTCAGAGGCTTATGGAAATTAATGCGATCTATCCCCTATCGGTAACATTTCCGAGATCGGGGATGTTACATTGGAGTTCACCAGTCCAGAGTCAGAGAGCATAAAAGTCCAGTCATAGTCAAAATAGAAGTCATGTATCAGTTTCCATTCATGTTATAGTCATTGTAAAGACACATGTTTTATGTATATAATTTTTGGAGTTGAGTTTGCACGATAAGTTGTTGAGTTTGGGCTACGGTCCCATGCATATTATACATATATATTAGATAAAAGAGTATTAGAAATTGAATAGCAGTTATCTGAGTCAGAGGCTTATGGGGTTAGTACGGTCTATCCCCTGCCGGTAGCTTCTCCCAGATCGGGGATGTTACAGCTGGAAGTAATAAATGCAACAACTGAATTTTCCTTATTTATCGCAATCCTGAACAGAACATGGAAGAGCTAGAACAAAGGCTGAGAGCAACACCATTTATGCAACTAAAATTGAATTATATGGCCATTCCCAATAATAAGAGAAAGAGATTGGGCTTAGTTATTACCCGAAGTAAAAGTCAGGTATTGTAGACCTGTGATTTCAACCCAACAGAAGACTGACGAGAAGAGACTTGAGGAAACTAGTTTAGAGAACCACCTTTATACTTGTTGCAAATCAAAGAATTCTAGAGAGAGTTAACAACATTAGTGAACCTCCATATCCATTTGAATAAAATAGCATGATTCATGAATTTTTGGTTCAAAACGCCCAATCCTCTGTATTTAAATGGCTTATTGATCACTTCCCATTTAACTTTGCATAAAACTCTGCTATCATAAGACCCAGACCAGAAGAACATTCTAAGAAAACTTTCAATTTTGTTGTAGGCTGAATTTGACATTTTGAAGACAAAGAGAAAGAACAAAGGGATGGAAGAAAGAGTGGACTTTGGAAGCGTCAGCCTACCCCAAGGATAAGAATTTGTTTTCCAATCGCATAGACGTAACTTGATTTTTTCAATAACTAGATCCAATAAAATAATTTTTCCTTAGATTACCACCAAAAGGGAGTTCAAGTATTTAAAAGGAGAAGAGAACACTATAAGAACTTACAATTTTAGCGATGAAATTTAGAGACAGAATATTTCATTTCAAAATTTAGCGATGAAATTTAAATGTATAATGAAATTAGTGACGAAATTTAGCAACAAAAAAATTTCATCCCTAAAAATGGCGCGAATTTAGCGACAAAAATTAGGTCTCTCTCAACTTTCATCGATAATTAGTAATGAACTACGAAATCTGTCGCTAAATAGCGATGAAGAATAATCGTTGCTAATTAGCGATGGACTTTATCCGTCGCTAATTTTAAATTTAAATTTAAATTTCTAATTCGAAAAAATATTTTTAATTAGAAATTGAATTTCCATCACTAATAGAAATGGAATCAATATTGCATTGCTAAATAGAAACGAAATATATATTCCATCGCTAATTTTTAAAATTTTCAAACCCCTCAAAAATTTTATTCTATCAGGGCCACTTTTTTTTAAAAGAAAAAGTAGAGAGGGATTTTTTTCGTCATTAAATAGAAACAGAATCAATAATTCCTCGTTAAATAGAAACAAAATTTATTTTTCGTCGCTAATTTTTAAAATTTTCAATCCCCCCAAAATTTTATTCTGTCGGCGCTATTTTTAAAAAAAAAAACGGATTTTCTGTCACTAATAGAAACGGAATCAATACTCTGTCCTAAATAGCAAATAGAAATAAAATTTCTATTCTATCACTTATTTTTATAATTTTTGATCCCCCAAAAGTTTTATTTCGTCATTAAATAGAAACAGAATTTTTATTCCGTCGTCAAATTTCGAAAATTTCATGTCTTTCAAATGTTTCAAAAATTTACAAATCTTCATGCTTGTAATATTTTCTTCCTTTATATATAAACCACGATCATTTTATCCCTCAACTCTAGACACCATCAAAAATTTTCTTACTCGATTTCATATACCATCAAAAATTTTCATATCTCAACTTCCATCATCAATTTCACATTTTTCTTATCTATTATTTTAAACTTTCATAAGAAACAAACACTAATATTATTTTTATTTAAAGCAGCGCGAATCAATGGTGGTGTGTCGAAACTGACAGTGGATATTATGATATCACGTCAAATTGAAAATGTACGTACAATTTTAAAAAATTCACATCTTTAAAATTTTCCACAATTCAAAAATTTTAAAATTTTCTCATCTCTAAAATTTAAAAATTTCTCCTCTCTAAAATATAAAAATTTCTCACTTCTCTACAATTTAAAAATTTTCCGCCTCTCTAAAATTTAAAAATTTCATGCATCTCTAAAATTTTAAATTTCCCGCCTCTCTAAAATTTTAAAATTTTCGTTTCTTAAAAATAAAATAATTGCTGAGGAATAGTTACAGAAATTTCACCACTATATTGCTACAGAAATATAATTCGTTTTTATTTAGCTACGGAAATTTCATCGCTAATTAGTGACAAAATTTTATTCCGCCCATTGCTAATTTTAGTTACGAAATTTCCGTTGCTAATTTTAGCGACAGATTTAATATTTTCATCCCTAATTATCCATTAGCGACGAATAACTATAGGGTTTTCCATTATTATTTGATTGTTTTCTTATAGTGGGAGCATTTATAGTTAAGAATCGCAGTCGCGTTACTTGCCTATTTGGAGATCACCATCAACACAAACTATTGAACTTTTATGGAAATTGACTTTGAGGCCCGATATTAGTTCAAAGCAATTAATCCAATTGGGTCAAAATAAATAATCAATATTATCCAATAAAGTTAAGAATCGCAGTCGCGTTACTTGCCTGTTTGGAGATCACCATCAACATAAACTATTGAACTTTTATGGAAATTGACTTTGAGGCCCGATATTAGTTCAAAGCAATTAATCCAATTGGGTCAAAATATATAATCAATATTATCTAATAATACTTAATTATTTTGGTTGATAAATATAATATTGAATATTATTTATTTATAAAAAATTATCTGCTACCCAAGTGCTCAACGAGAACACTTAATATTGTGGGACTCTCTAAGTTCAAACACGTTCATCATACAAGCCTAGCTTACATGTACACAATTCAGCCACCTTTGAATTCACGAAGAACACAAACGATCTTTTCTGAACTATGCAAGTTGAGGTCATCATATATGTTTATCAATCTCTCTGTCGTAGGCTATCCGAGTTGTGCTTAGGAAACATAGAATATACTGTCAAGTTTCCAAGGCACACATATCATGTCGACATGTTCACGATTCTTTACAACTAATTAGTTCTGATATATGTGATCCACCATAGGTGATTGAATTTGGCTAAAGTTTTAAGAATCGTGACTTACTTACATGGATACCTAAACCCCCTTATGGTACACATACGGGCCCACGGATCCTATCTGATAGGTACTTGATTAACGAGTGCATCGGTCCACACCCAAAAATCATCTCGATGCCAAACCATGAAAGGTTTATGACATACATGACATCTAAGTGTGTAGGATCTCACACAAAATCAATGTTATCCATCCATATGCTACTCAACTCGAGAAGATTCCTATTGATTGTGGTGTGTACTTCCAATTACTAGAAATCACTTGTAAGTCATTCAATATTTGCTCCAACGAATATTCACATGTCTATACGAGCTTCCAAAGCTCATGGTACATTGGGTTAAACCATTGGAACTCCAATTCAAATATACGATATGTGCTAGTCTTCTAGTTTCTAGGAATTCGACCATATTCCAAAACCAAAGACTATGAATATTTACTTTAAAAATAGTTTATAATAGTAATACTATCTCAATGTCGGACCATCCAGTGTTTAGTATTATTACATGACTATTCTAAGGTCAATTTCATTCTTAGCATATTTATATATCAATCTAATATGCATAATGACATTACCATTAATAAGGTTTGAAATGAAAATATAGTTATTTTATTAATAAATAATAAAATATAATGTACAATACATTTATTTGGATTGACGCTCCAAACACCAACTTCAACAAAAAGATCAAATTTTATTCTCTTATTGAAAATTATAGAGAATTTCCTAATCTTCTCATATAATTACTTTCTTTAGGTTAAAACTTATTAATCAAAAATGTCCAAACTTATCTTTTATGATTAAGCTTATCATATTTTATTACCAAAAAATTTCATCAATTTTTTGGTGGGCTAAATCCAATTTGTCTAAATATGTATTTCAGATTTAATCTTATATTTTTGTCTAACAACTTGATTAATCAAATTAATTCAAGTGATATACACATATAAATCCTTATTTTGTAATCATAAAAAAATCCTCCAATTGTAGAGATATTTATGAAATTAAAATAAAGTCCTTATGTGATTATTTATTTAATAATTAAATAAATTTTGATTAATCTAATTAATCTCAATTGGTCTAGTAAATAATTAATGTTATCCAATAACACTTAATTATTTTGATTAATAATTTTAATATAAAATATTATTTATTGTCAAGCATAATTTATTACCTGAGTACTCAACGAGTACACTTCATATTGTGGGAATCTCTAAGTTCAGATATATTCGTCATATGACCCTAACTCATATGTATGCAATTCGGCCATTTCCGAAACTATGAAGAACACGAACGACCTTTCTGAACTTTAAAAGTCGATGTCATCATATATGTTTAACAGTCCCTCTGTCATAGGCTATCCGAGTTGTGTTTAATAAACATATATTATATTATCAAGTTTCCAAGATACACATTTCATATTATCGAAATGTCCATGATTTTTTAGAATGAATTAGAACATTAATTCTGATGTTTATGCGATCAATCATAGATAATCGGATTTGGCCAAAATTTTAAGAATCGTGACTTATAAACATGAATACCTAAATCCTTTATGGTAAACATTCAGGCCGACAGATCATATCTTAACACGCACCGATTAACGAGTGCATCAGTTATCACCTAATAAAAATCTAGCGGTCAGACCATGAAAGTTCTCTGACATACATGACATCAAAGTGTGGAGTATCACACATAAAATCAATGTTATCTTATATTCAAATGATAACATATGCTACTCAACTCGAGGAGATTCCTATTAATGGTGGTATGTACTACCAACTATTAGGAATCATCTGTGAGTCATTCAATATTCACTCTAATGAATACCCACATATCTATATGAGTTTCCCTTGCTCATGTCGGTTAAACCATTAAAACTCCAATTTCAATATACAATAAGTGATAGTCTTCTAAATTATAAGAATTCGACTGTATTTCAAAACCAACGACCAAGAATATATACTTTTAAGAATAATTTATAATAGTAATATATCCCAATGTTGGAGTACACCCAATGTCTAGTATTACTATGTGACTATTTTAAGATTAGTGTCATTCTCAGCAAATAAATATATATGAATATATTAAACCAATATGCACTAAGAGATAATGACATATTAAATAATTATCATGACAAAATTGAAATGAAAAATATTATGATTTTATAATAAATAATAAAATATAATGTACGATATATTATTCGGATCGTGACTTAAAACACCAACTTAAACGAACTCTTACTTCCATAGTGCCAATCCGGATGGTACCGAAGTCTCATCTCCTCTACATGCTTATCGAATAACTTTGGAGGTAAAGTCTTAGGAAATGGGTCTGCTATGTTGTCTTGTCCTTGAACATTTAAGGCTGTTATGTCTTTTTGTTCGAAGATTTATTCAATCACCCGATATTTCCTTTATGATATTTATATTTGGAATGCTCTCTCGGCTCTTTAGCCTGCTTAATGGCTTCGCTATTATCATAATAAAGTTGGATCAGATCCTGAATACTAGGCACAATGTCTAG
Organism: Zanthoxylum bungeanum; assembly: GCA_019454045.1. Classification (NCBI taxonomy): domain Eukaryota; kingdom Viridiplantae; phylum Streptophyta; class Magnoliopsida; order Sapindales; family Rutaceae; genus Zanthoxylum; species Zanthoxylum bungeanum. Next base: position 45,329 of record SKCR01005879.1, on the reverse strand, counting down.
TTCTATGATAAAATTTATAATCCAAACAACTTCTTTAGCACATTCTGAAGCCACTATAAATTCCGCCTCGTTGGTAAAATCAGCTATAGAGCCTTATTTTGAAGATCTCCAACTAACTGCACCATCATTAAAGTTAAATATGTATCCAGATGTAAACTTTCTATCATCCGGATCTCCTTGAAATTTGCAGTTTGTATAACCCTTAATTTGTAGGTCATATTCTTCATAAATTAAAAAATTATTCTTAATACCCTTAAGGTATTTCAAGATATGTTTCACGACTGCCCAATTCTTATTACTCGGATCAGATTGATATCAGCTAGTCACAGTAACGTCGAAACTAATATTGGGTCTTGTACATAGCATAACATAGATAATACTTCCAATACAAGAAGCATATGACAAGTTATATATTCTAACTCTATATTCCTCAGTCTGAGGAATCATTTTCTTCAAAGATGTATGTCGTATCAAAATGATGTATTTACCGCCTTGCAATTCATAAAATTATACATTTATAACATTTTACCTATGTACGTGGAATGCAACAACCCTGTAAGTGTAGACGCTGATTTTCACCGAGGCCTACAATTGATATTTAGTAAGGAGGGGGGGCACTGGCGATCCTGCAAACAAAGAATGTAGAGTGAGCGGGAGTACTGCCCACCGGTGTGGTGGGTGTCGGGGGCACTCCGACGCCCAAGTCAGTGATGAAGACGAGCTGTAAGTAATGGAAAAGCAAGGTTAGAAATTACCTTGATTCTCGTGTACTGTCTTGAGGGTGGTAGATGTGAGAGATCCTGAGGGTTACGAAGAAGATCTCCCTCATGGGGCCATGTGATCCCTTCTCTTTATAGACCACCTGATGTGGGGTCTTTCTTCCACCCGTTGGGATCACTGTAACTGATGATTTGATGAAGGTATTTACCTCTGGTAACTGATGGCTTTGATGATGGTGTTTATGTTTTGTAACTGTTGGCTTTAATGGTCATCTTGAGCTGATAAGTCAGTGGTGATGGGCCTGATTTCGATTGTTGGCCCTGGATCTGTGGTCTCGCGGTTGGCCCAGAAGGGAAATGTCGGTTTTACCCTTGGGCCCAATTTTGGCCCGTACAGTTTGTCCCCTACTCTCTAAGTCAAGAAGTCCTTGGCTTGGAGAGTACTTGATGCGTGTGTCGTTTGGGACGAAAAGTTATGAGCTTGACACTCCATGAGCCATTGGGGAAGTACCCAGTCGACTGAACCGGATGAAGGTCAGGTTATATGTCATGCGACATGTGTAATATACGTCTACAAGTTGACTCGACGTCAGTCCATGAGGGATGTCCCCGGTCGACTGGACTTGATGAGCCCAGAAAGATATAAGTCATACGACACGTGTAATCCGTGTCTACAACTTGACTCGACATGAGTCTATGGGGGATGTCCCCGGTCGACTAGACTTGCTGAGCCCAGAAAGATATAAGTCATACGACACGTGTAATCCGTGTCTACAACTTTACTCGACATGAGTCTATGGGGGATGTCCCCGGTCGACTGGACTTGATGAGTCCAGGAAGATATAAGTCATACGACATGCGTAATCCATGTCTACAACTTGACTCGACATGAGTCTATGAGAGATGTCCCCGGTCGACTGGACTTGATGAGTCCAGGAAGATATAAGTCATACGACATGCGTAATCCATGTCTACAACTTGACTCGACATGAGTCTATGAGGGATGTCCCCGGTCGACTGGACTTGATGAGTCCAGGAAGATATAAGTCATACGACACGTGTAATTCGTGTCTATAACTTGACTCGCATGAGTCTATGGGGGATGTCCCCGGTCGACCGGACTTGATGAGTCCAGGAATATATATCATACGACATGAGTAGTTCATGTCTATAACTTTTGACTCGACATGAGTCTATGGGGGATGTCCCCGGTCGACCGGACTTGGTGAGTCCAAGAATATATATCATATGACACGTGTAATTCGTGTCTACAACTTGACTCGACATGAGTCAATGGGGGATGTCCCCGGTCGACTGGACTTGATGAGCCCAGGAAGATATAAGTCATACGACACGTGTAATTCGTGTCTATAACTTGACTCGACATGAGTCTATGGGGGATGTCCCCGGTCGACTGGACTTGATGAGCCCAGAAAGATATAAGTCATACGACACGTGTAATCCGTGTCTACAACTTTACTCGACATGAGTTTATGAGGGATGTCCCCGGTCGACTAGACTTGATGAGTCCAAGAATAGATAAGTCATACGACACGTGTAATTCGTGTCTATAACTTGACTCGCATGAGTCTATGGGGGATGTCCCCGGTCGACCGGACTTGATGAGTCCAGGAATATATGTCATACGACATGAGTAGTTCATGTCTATAACTTTTGACTCGACATGAGTCTATGGGGGATGTCCCCGGTCGATTTGACTTGATGAGTCCAGGAAGATATAAGTCATACGACATGCGTAATCCATGTCTATAACTTGACTCGATATGAGTCTATGAGGGATGTCCCCGGTCGACTGGACTTGATGAGTCCAGGAAGATATAAGTCATACGACATGCGTAATCCATGTCTACAACTCGACTCGACATGAGTCTACGAGGGATGTCCCCGGTCGACTGGACTTGATGAGTCCAGGAAGATATAAGTCATACGACACGTGTAATTCGTGTCTATAACTTGACTCGCATAAGTCTATGGGGGATGTCCTCGGTCGACCGGACTTGATGAGGCCAGGAAAATATAATTTATACGACATGTGTAATCCATGTCTACAACTTGACTCGACATGAGTCTATGGGGGATGTCCCCGGTCGACTGGACTTGATGAAGCCAGGAAAATATATCATACGACATGAGTATTTCATGTCTATGACTTGACTCGACATGAGTCTGTGGGGGATGTCCCCGGTCGTCTGAACTTGATGAGTCCAGGAATATATATCATACGACATGAGTAGTTCATGTCTATGACTTGACTCGACATGAGTCTGTGGGGGATGTCCCCGGTCGTCTGAACTTGATGAGTCCAGGAATATATATCATACGACAAGAGTAGTTCATGTCTATGACTTGACTCGACATAAGTCTGTGGGGGATGTCCCCGGTCGTCTGAACTTGATGAGTCCAGGAATATATATCATACGACATGAGTAGTTCATGTCTATGACTTGACTCGACATGAGTCTGTGGGGGATGTCCATTGGTCGACTGAACCGATCTGGTTCAGGAGTATCATTTGACTCGACAAGAGTCATGCGGTATGTCGCTTGGTCGACTGAACCCAACTGAGGTTCAGGAATTTCATTTGAATCGACAAGAGTTTTGGGGAATGTCCATTGGTCGACTGACCGATCTGGTTCAGGAATTTCATTTGACTCGACAAGAGTCATGGGGAATGTCCATTGGTCGACTGAACCGATCTGGTTCATGAGTATCATTTGACTCGACAAGAGTCATACGGTATGTCGCTTGGTCGACTGAACCCAACTGAGGTTCAGGAATTTCATTTGACTCGACAAGAGTCATGGGGAATGTCCCTTGGTCGACTGAACCGATCTGGTTCAGGAGTGTCATTTGACTCGACAAGAGTCATGTGGTATGTCGCTTGGTCGACTAAACCGAACTGAGGTTCGGGAATTTCATTTGACTCGACAAGAGTCCTGGGGAATGTCCATTGGTCGACTGAACCGATCTGGTTCAGGAGTATCATTTGACTCGACAAGAGTCATGCGGTATGTCGCTTTGTCGACTGAACCGAACTGAGGTTCAGGAATTTCATTTGACTCGACAAGAGTCATGGGAATGTCCATTGGTCGACTGAACCGATCTGGTTCAGGAGTATCATTTGACTCGACAAGAGTCATGCGGTATGTCGCTTGGTCGACTGAACCCAACTGAGGTTCAAGAATTTCATTTGACTCGACAAGAGTCATGGGGAATGTCCCTTGGTCGACTGAACCGATCTGGTTCAGGAGTATCATTTGACTCTACAAGAGTCATGCGGTATGTCTCTTAGTCGACTGAATCGAACTGAGGTTCAGGAATTTCATTTGACTCGACAAGAGTCATGGGAATGTCCATTGGTCGACTGAACCGATCTGGTTCAGGAGTATCATTTGACTCGACAAGAGTCATGCGGTATGTCGCTTGGTCGACTGAACCGAATTGAGGTTCATGAATTTCATTTGACTCGACAAGAGTCATGGGGAATGTCCATTGGTCGACTGAACCGATCTGGTTCAGGAGTATCATTTGACTCGACAAGAGTCATGCGGTATATCGCTTGGTCGACTGAACCGAACTTATGTAAGGGAGTTTCACTTGACTCGGCAAGAGTCATGTGGTATGTCGCTTGGTCGAGTGATCCGAACTTATGTTCAGGTTTTTAGTTCACATGACATGTGTCAATTGGACCAGGTGTAAGTTATGTCGTTGGTTTCATACGACATATGTCGAATGAACCAGAAGTAAGATCGGCAATATCGTTTGAGGTGAACCGCATTCGTTGAATGTCATCCGTCATTATGTTGAATGCTCCAAAAAGATTAACTGGAGTGATGCGATTGCTGGGCTGATCTGAGGTATGATGCTGAGTTGGTGATGAAATTAGTTCCAACTGCTTTTGAAGGTTCATGTTGGAATTACGTATGGTTAAATTTTCCCCTTCCAAAGCTTTCAACTTATCATGTAGCATGACCAGTTGTGATGCCACTGGATCAGGTGTCTGTTCATTGCTTGAAGCCATGAGTGATTAAGCTGTGAGTATTTGTAGAATGAAAGATCTTCGTCTGCAAATTATCGCTAGGGCCCAACGGTGGGCGCCAAATTGTAGACGCTGATTTTCACCGAGGCCTACAATTGAGATTTAGTAAGGAGGGGGGGCACTGGCGATCCTGCAAACAAAGAATGTAGAGTGAGCGGGAGTACTGCCCACCGGTGTGGTGGGTGCCGGGGGCACTCCGACGCCCAAGTCAGTGATGAAGACGAGCTGTAAGTAATGGAAAAGCAAGGTTAGAAATTGCCTTGATTCCCGTGTACTGTCTTGAGGGTGGTAGATGTGAGAGATCCTGAGGGTTACGGAGAAGATCTCCCCCATGGGGCCTTGTGATCCCTTCTCTTTATAGACCACCTGATGTGGGGTCTTTCTTCCACCCGTTGGGATCACTGTAACTGATGATTTGATGAAGGTATTTACCTTTGGTAACTGATGGCTTTGATGATGGTGTTTATGTTTTGTAACTGTTGGCTTTAATGGTCATCTTGAGCTGATAAGTCAGTGGTGATGGGCCTGATTTCGATTGTTGGCCCTGGATCTGTGGTCTCGCGGTTGGCCCAGAAGGGAAATGTCGGTTTTACCCTTGGGCCCAATTTTGGCCCGTACAGTAAGCTTCATTTCTCTATCCATGTAGAGCTTTATTTATGGTTTATAGGAAGCTTCACCCTTGTCTTTCATGGAGAAGTTCTTGCAAATGTAAGCTTTTACACTTTGTATCAATCCTATATCTTTCCAAATGATAGGGATTTCACTTACATACAAAACAAGGAATACTATCATACTATCACTAACTTTCTTATAAACACACAATTATTCCTTATTTTTGATGAATCCAGATAATCTAATTATCACATCAAAACGAAGATTCCAGCTTCAGAATGTCTGTTTAAGTCTATAAATATATTTCTTGAGCCTACAAACCAGTCTCACTGGATACGAAATCCTATGATTTTTCCATATAGATATCCTCTTCATGATCATATCTCATCCCCTTATGAACGTGATTTTCACATCCATCTGTCATATCTCATGATCATAATATGCAACAATGGCTAAAAGTATCATATTGGATTTTATCATTGCGATTAGAGGAAATTTTTCTCATAGTCAATCACATGACTTGATTGTGACCTTTCGCTACTAGTCTGACCTTAAAGGCTTATACCTTTCCATCGGACCACACTTCTTTTTATAAACTATTTACAACCAATAGGTTTAACTCTTTCAGAAAGCTCAACCAAATCCCATACTTGATGGTCATCCATAGAATTCATTTCGAATTTCACGGCTTCTTGCCATTCTCCCAAATCGATATCTAAAATCGTCTTTTTACATGTAGTCAGATTCATCTCCTCAAAGAGGATAACAACGAGACTCGCATCAGATGTCAAAAATATTCTTTCTGGAAGCCTCAACACTCTACTCGACCTACGTAGAACCTGTGTCGAAGATCTTTCACCTAGTTGGATATATGATTTCATCTCAGGTTCCTCTAAGTTAGTATCAAACTCATCGAGTTCAAACTTTCTACAATTCTCACTTTCTCTAAAAAAATTATTTTCAAGAAAAGTGACAAAACGAGAAATAAATATATTTTGTTGCCCAAATTCGTAGAATTGATATCCCAAAAATTTTACAAGATATCCAATGAACCTAAATTTATACCACATGTGTGCTAGTTTATCCCGCTGCACGACTCCCACGTGTTGGACAATTATGACCCATAACATCACTATTTGTAAAAGACATTGTGGTTTTTGTACAAATTAACTATGTGATAAAGGAAATTACTATTTTATCAATTTTAATTAGATTACTTTGATATATAAATGATAAAAGTCCTTATGATTAATTTCAGATTAATAAGATATGAGACTGTATTAATCCATGAATGGTTTAATCATTAAATATCCCTAGTCGTAGTATTATCGAGACTGGACATCGATAATAAAGAATAGACTAGTATTACACTTGTGCTCATTATGGAAACTTAACGACATAGTTCTCATATATTTAAGTTTAGGATAATTATGCAAGTGTGATAAGAGATTCTGTTGGCCGTTGGATCAGGAACAGCTTCGCTCTGGATAGACCCCTCGGAATCTCATTGGTAGCATGATTATGTGTCTATGGGAATCCGCATCAGGGTAGGTGTATTTAGGGATATGTCCCATACCCAAATTGTGGATGGGCTATATGTACATGTATATGTAATATTTTCATTAATTAATAAAATGACAATCTTTATTATACGTGTCTTACATAACTTATATGAATCATCAAACACTGTAATAAAGCCCTTGGAGTAATAAGATGATGGCTTCCACGCTTTATGAGAATTATTACTCTTAAACGTTCCTAGTCATAGTTTTATGAATAATCTGGGCGTTCACAAAGCGGAGAGACTAGCATGATGATATGATCCGCCTTAAATGAGGTAGCCGATCTCATAGGCTACTAGCGGGATCCGTCCGCTTGGTGTATCACATGGATGCATGAGTTACTCGTGTCCATCGAACTGACCGTCGAAAATTTTCACATGGAGTGTTTATCCCATGTGTCTATGAGAACTTTCATGTATCGATTGTATGACTAGTCCTTAGACTTGACGTCTTTACAATCTTATATGTGGATCAAATAACTTTGAAATTCTCCTTCCCCAGTTCAAAAGATCTGGTCATAAGTGTATGATTGGGTCAGTTGTTGAAACAATGAAGTTGTTAAAGATACAACAGAGAATCGCTACTCTCTCGGATAATATTTTCTTACAAGTGTAGTGTTCCAGTTCGCGGGTTGATATGTGTGATCAATGCTTGAGACTGTGGCCACATCGGAAGAATCATGTGAGATTCTTGGGTTAGCACGATTCATGACACTATCAACATCATACCTTTGACTATATGGGTAGACACTTTCCGTACCCTAGGTCAAAAGGTGGGGATACAGTGAGATGGACCGTATCATATGTAAATCGCATACATAATGGGTATATATCTTTCCTTCTCATTTGAGGGCCTTGGCATGTTGCTAGATGTCAACCTTGGACATTGAAATCGAACGACCATCTGATCGGAGGATAATTTATGTTCGATTAAATTATCACAATTCATTTCATGTCCAACTTAAGGGGAACCCAAAAGTTCACACACAACAAAGTCGAAATCAATGGTTAACAGTGCACAGTACAAATTTAACAGCATATATGATTACTGTAGGAATTGTTCATAAATGGTTCAATGTGTTTAATTATTGAACAGATCATTTATGAGGCTCCATAGTGGCTTAGGGATTAGTGAATGACGATATGGGCACTTTGGGGATTGGAATAAATCAATAAATAAAAACTTGAATAGTAACATTAAATAGTAAATTTTTTTATTATTTATTTGTTTTGAATTCCAATTCGGCCCAAACACTTATTAGGGTTTTATAATCTCATTAAACCACTAAATTAAGATCCAATGGCTATGATTAAATTAGCATTTATCTCACATCGGATTCTTAATTAATTTTGTTGTCTTTGGAGCACCTATATAAATCCAAAGAATTCTTTACAATTTTTACACCAAAAACCTTTCATATCTTGGGTTTATATAAGTGAGCAACTCTAAAGTTTAAGAGTAAGCCACTGATTTAGAGGATCCTTAAGTCTAATTGAATAGAGGAATCTCAAGTTAAAAGTTTTAAGGTATTTGCCTAGGCTAGCACCAAAGGCAAAATACCCATGCACTCAAGGCGTTGTCTTGCCGTTGAGTTTTGGCTTTGGTGTGTGCACCTTTGGAGGCCACACACTTGGGTGGCTCTTTGGAACGTGGAAGAGCTTTTTGATTTCGAGAAAAGTATTTAGATTGGAGGGTGGACTGGAGGAGTCTTCGGTTCAAGTAAGTCTTTTTCTTTCTTTATTTTAATTAGAGTTCTTATGATAGTTAGCATGTTTAGGTTTATGTTCTTTGCATATTTTTTTTGTGAGTTTTTATGCATAGAATATACAGTAACATGACTAGGCTTGTATAATAATCAAAACAAATGGGTCTTAGGCAAAGGATAGCGGCATCATAATTTTTTAATTTTCCGCTGCGCACTCGCGGCCGCTTCCCAACAGTGGTATCAGCGCGCTGTTTTTGTTTTGATTAGTTCTTTCTCATTTGAACTCGAAATTGGGTGTGTAAAAGCTCGTTGGAAAGCTAACATCCTGAACTTAATTTTAGGCATACGTTTTGCATGATTTGGTTAAGAGTTGAATTGTGAAATTGCATTTAAAGTTCACGCATCTGTAAAAAAACATGAATAGTAAATTTATTTGAATAAAATAAAATGCAATATCATAATTAAATATTAATCAAAGTTATTTAATGCCTAAAATAATTCCAACATATTAAAACTCATATGCTTGATGATTCTATGTATGATTATAATTGACATGATTATTTTAGGGTGCAAGCCTATAGAGACTTTCTAAGGAAATAGAAAATGTATTGCTTATCCCTTAGCTAAGTAATTATTTCATGATGAACTTAGAGATTTATTACCTTTAAGGCTAATAAATATAAATCACTTGTTTATAATAAAAGACATTATAAAAGATACAAGTGGGGTGAGCCAAGGCGTTAATAAAACTTTCCAAACTAAAGTTAATTTAACCAAAGGTATTACTAGAGTTAGATAATGATTTGGTGTCTTTCTTCACTCACTACCTTTTTTATAGCCAAAAGGAAAAGCTATGAAAACATCTAGATAATTATTTCCTCAAAGCTCACTTCAAAGCATATTTAAAGTGTTGGACTAATTTTGAGGATCAATTATTTATTCCTGTCACCAAGGCAATAAGAGCCTAAGAGCTAAGGGTATTTAAGAGAGTTCACTCCACTCTCCCTCTGGAGAATTTTCAATGGAGGAATCCATTTGAAAGCTATTCAATTAAACTTGCTAAAATCCTCAATAATAATTTAAGTCTAAAATTTACCTTCCATTGTAAAGTATAGACCCAAAGGGCTTAAACCGTATTGGCAGAACTAGGCTTTACCAGACTGACCAATACCAATTTGTCCCTAAATCATACTATTGACAATGGTTTGACTTTTCTGAGTCATGAGACGCAGCGACCCTTAGGCGTGGTCTTATAACTTAGTGGCAAAGATTGGGTATCCACAAGGACTAGTATAAGCTATGACATGTTTGATTGCCCAACCCAATGATCAAGGAATTGTGATTTATATCATAAATTGGTTGAGAATCTACCTAATTATCATATTTTATAACGACCGTCCCTAGTCGGAGTTATGAATGATGATAATGGGATCCTTGCCCACAAGAAATCCATCATATTGGAGTTGATGCGATTTGCTTAAAATTTTAAAACAATTGAGTGAGAGCAACTTCATAATATTAAAAGCCCATGTTATTATGAAACATTAATGAAAATATATTCCTAATTTTAACATTCTCTCTTAATAGGTGCGTTAAAATATTTCACAAACATTCAAATGGAAAACAGAGAATCACTTCGTTCCATCCTTGATGAGCATAAGCTCAAATGGGACAACTACAATGACTGGTTTAGAAACCTTAAAATTATCTTACGATAAGAAAAGATTTTCTATGTTCTTGAAAGACTATTTCCTCCTGAACCCGCAGAAGATGCTGACCAAAATATATTTGATGCTTGGAAGAAACACGTCGATGATGATGAGCAAACAGTTTGCATAATGCTTGGCTCTATGTCGGACGAACTTCAGAAAGCTCATGAAGATATGGATGTTCAAACCATCATCTTTCACTTGAAGGAGTTGTATGCAACTTTCGTTCATACCATGAGATTCCAAGTGTCATGTGACTTATTCCAAACAAGATATAAGGAAGGATTTGTTAGTGGACATGTGCTTAAGATGATTGGCCACATTGAAAAATTGACCAACCTTGGGTTCATCATGGATCATGAGATAGGTCACGATTTAATTCTTTCAGTCCTTACCAAAAGACTTCTCTAACTTTATTATTCAGTTTCATCTGTCTGATAGAGAAGCTACTTTAGCAGAATTACACAATCTGATAAAGCAAGCAGAGAATGACTTGAAACCGGAGATTAAAACCTCCGTCATGCTTACGGGTACGGACCTGAAGCCACGAGGCCCAAAGAAAATTAGAGGTAAGGCCAAGGGTACAGATGACTTAAAGCCCAATGGTAAGGTGGAGAAGAAAAAGAGAAAGAGGAAATATTTCTTTTGTCGAAAGAATTGGAGGAAAGACTGCAGATCCTTGAAAGCCAAGGAAGCTATGGAAGCCCAAGTGGCCAAGAAGCCCAATGCTTCAGGTATGTTGTATATGATTGAACTATATTCTCAAAACTTTGAACCTTCTACTTGGGTGCTTGACACCGGCTGTGGGACTCAATTGTGTAACAATGTGCAGGGCCTGAGAAATAGTAGGAGACTCCGTCATGGGGAGGTTGACTTACTCATGGGTAATGGAGCAAAACTGGCTGCATTATGCGTGGGGACTTATTCATTAGTGTTGCCGAATGGTTTAGTTTTAGACTTAGAAGATTGTGTTTATATACCTTCTCTAGTAAATAACATCATTTCAATTTCTTCTTTATGTAATAAGGCTTTTCATGCCTAATAAGTTGTAATGAATTTTCTATTTATTTCAATGAAATAAAATATGGAGATGGTATTTTGAATAAGGGTATCTATGTCTTACAAACTAACAAAGGATGTTCAACCTCTAATATATACAACGTTAACTCGAATAATCTCAATAAATCACTTATATGGCACAGTCGGTTAGGTCATATCAATGAAACAAGATTAACTAAGCTACATAAGGATGAGTATTTTAGACCCTTCAAATATGAACCTTATGGAACTTGTGAGTCTTGTTTACATGGTAAAATGACCAAATTACCCTTCAAAGGTAAAGAAGAGCTTACAGCGGAGACGTTTGAACTCATACACTTTAATGTATCGGACCAATATCAGTCACCGCTAAATATGGATTCTCCTACTTCATTATATTTATCGATGATCACTCGCGATATGGGTATTATTGGAGTTCTACGGTCCCGATGATCGAATATAAAGCAATGAAATAAACATGCGAATACATCACGGAGTTGCGGAATACTCATAATGATCGGTTGAGCGATGCGAGAGACAACAAAAATTTTTCTGCCTCCTCCAAGAAGTCACGGCAGTGGCAGTTTCCAAATCCTCCATTTTCGGATTTGGTCCAAGCTCCAAGCTCCAAGCTTTTCAAGCAGTATTCCAAGCCCACGGTTGGGTTTCCCTATCACCTTCACAAGACCCTTTGAGTGCTAGCTCTCATGTATTTTTCCATAAAATACTCACTGATTTCCCCTTCACTGTCACGGTTTTGAGCAGAGAAGAGGGCAATGGACTGCCCACTTTGGGCGTGAGATGAGAAGAGAAGAAAGAGAGACGAGTGTTATGGTTGGTTTCTAATTTGTGTATCTTATACACAAATGTGAATTTCAAATTCATTTACAATGAATTTGGCTTTCAAAAAGCCAAGCCTTTAAGGCTCCAACCACTCACATCAATTCCATCAATCATGAATAGTGACTAGTGTCAATCACTCAAAGTGAAAGACATCTATCACTTGATTGACGCATGATGTGACGCTAGATGCGACTAGTGATTTGACGCTTGATTTGACTTGCGTGCCGCACTCGAATTCGAAATACGAATGCGCTCGCAAACAATCCCGGGCTCGGGTTCGCTAATTCTAAATTAACGAATTTTCCATTGCGACGTAATTAAATCTAATTTAATTAAATAATCATGCCTAGCATAATTACTATTCACGTCGCTAACGAATTAATTATAAATTAACTCGTTCGCCCGAATTAAAATCTAATTTTAATTCCGCGTCGAAATCCAATTTTGATTAATATATCGAACATATTAATTTATCGATTAATTCTAAATTAATCGTTCTCTCTCTTTAAATGACATTTTATCCCAGATAAAATATCTCCGTAATTAATCCCAGATTAATTTTCTCTCTCTTCTAATTAATCCCAGATTAATAAAGTACGAGTCATACGTCATCGGTGAATATTCGGGAAGCGACCCATGAGATCCCCGGATATGTTGGCAGTAAATCCGGTCGTCGGATTATTCCAACACGTAAGTACCAAGTACTACGTTTTATCGATTTACAAGACAAGGTTGGCTTCTAGAAAAGCGCCATGCCTACCCAATTCTCCAGAAATATCATTACAAGAATATAGTGATCTGTATCAGGCATAGTATACGTAGTATTGCGTATTTCGATCCAGTATCGGATGATCACATGCAAGGCCTGAGGCTGGTACAGTGTCTGCCTCGTGCGAAGCATATATCGGATGATAAGCAACTAGTCTCTTTATAATCGGATAATCATGACCAAGTCATATTATCCCGATGGTTGCAACCCTTTAGAGAACCAGTTCTGTATCCCTGAGCGATCATCATCTCTATATGACTGGAGTGACAATTTCATCGGTGAATCTTCGGGAAGCGACCCATGAGATCCCCGGATATGTTGGCAATAAATCCGATCGTCGGACTATCCGAACACGTAAGTACCTAGTACTACGTTTTACCGATTTACAAGACAATGTTGGCTTCTAGAAAAGCGCCATGCCTACCCAATTCTCCAGAAATATCCTTACAGTAATATAGTGATCTGTATCAGGCATAGTATACGTAGTATTGCGTATTTCGATCCAGTATCGGATTATCAAATGCAAGGCCTGAGGCTGGTACAATGTCTGCCTCGTATAAAGCATATATCGGATGACAAGCAACTAGCCTCTTTATAATCGGATAATCATGACCAAGTCATATTATCCCGATGGTTGCAACCCTTTAGAGAACCAGTTATGTATCCCTGAGCGATCATCATCTCCATATGACTGGAGTGACAATTCCATCTTGACATCACACCCAATACACTACGATTCTCAATATACGCAGCAGATGCGTACACAGAATCTGTTAAAGCCCTGGACGACCAAAACCAAAGCATATTGATTGTCGCAAGTATTAGCGGTGCAAGTCTCAGGTTAAGACCAAATACACCTACCCTGATTTCGGACTTCCATAGACACATAGTCATACTACCAATGGAATTCCGATGGGTCTATCCAGAGCGAAGCTGTTTTCCGTACCATCGGTAAAACACAACCTCCTATTACACTTGTATGAGTATCCTATACCTAAATATATGAGAACTATGCCATTATGCCCTCATAACGTGCACAAGTGTAATACTAGTCTTTTATGCATTTATCGATGTCCAATCTTGATAATACTCTGGCTAGGGATATTTAATGATTTATCCTTCGTGGACTGTTACTGTCTCATATCATTCTCAATCCAGGAACAAATCATAAGGACCTCCTATCATTTATACATCTTGGTGATCTAATCACAAATGATAAGAGCGCAATCTCCTTTGTCAAATAGTTTTTTGTACAGCAACACCATGATCTGTACAAATAGTGATGCAATGGGTCATAGTTGTCCAACAATCTCCCACTTGGCCTATAGCCAGTCACTCGAGTGTTTGACACCCGAACTATGTACGGTTGGCTCAAATTGCTGAGCAAGTGCTTTCGTCAGTGGATTTGCTTGATTATCATCTGATGCGATTTATTCGATCATCACATTACCACGATGTATGATCCGAATGAATCAGATGAACAGATGAAGTATATATCTGGATCGTTGATGAGACCATTAATTCTTTAGCTTGTGCTGACACCTAGCTCAGCTGCTAACAGAACTATATCTAATCTAATTAAATTTATTAATAACCCAGATGGCTTCTATTGCTGCCTCAGCTGCAGCAATAACCCGCATTTGTTGTTTATTCGGTAACAGTATCTTGCTTGGAAGATTTCCAGCTCACTGTTCCGTTATTCAAACTGTATAGTACCGTTGTTTGACTTAAAGTCGTTATTATCGGTTTGGAAACTTGCAACAGTGATCCAAGTCACTTCAAGTTCTCCATCTCCATAGTTTAAGACAGCATCCTTAGTTCTCTAAGATACTAACGAAGGTTCCTAACATCAATCCAGTGATCATCACTAGGATTGGCCTGTTTGTGAATCCATATGCTCAAAGCGTATGAGACACCAGGTCACGTACATTTTTCAATATGCGAGTTCTCGGAGATTGTTAACAACTTTAAATCTATCCCAGTAGATTTTTATTCTTAGAATAAAGGTTGTTTCTCCCAAGAATTCTACGGAGAATTTTTCATGAAAGCCAAGCTTTCACCGATTATTTTATGGGAATATCATTTCCAAGAAATGACATATCATCATTATTTATAGGACAGCCACTGTCAGTGCGCTCCCACTAACCTCCTTATATACACAAGAATCATTTACGTTTTGAATTAAATCATAAACCATTATGATTATATCAAAACGATAATTGAAGGAACCTAATGATTGCTTCAATCCAAACATGGATCGAATAACCTGCAAACCTTATTTTCTAGTTTTGGTACGACAAAATCGCAGGATGTTTTAAACATCCTCCAAAAGGTTTCCGTTTAAGGAAAACAATTTTCCCGTTTAGCTGCCATATTTCATAAATGAAACATGCATCATCAGCAACCATTATCCAAATGGATTCAACGTGGCAACATGTAAAAGATTTCGTTGTAATCAACACAATGTTGATAACGATACCTTTCCGCTACAAGCCTAGCTTAGTACATTGGTATGTTGCCTTCTATGTATGTCTTCCTTGAAGACTTATATAGTACCAATAGGCACAATGCCTTGCGGTATATCAACTAGTGTCCAAACTAAGTTGATATACATGGAATCCATTTCGGACTCATGGCACTTTGCCATAATATGAAGTTGATACCTTGTATTACTTCCTCATACGTAGTCAGTTGGTATTCCTCAAAAGATTAACATCTTTACGAGGTGAGATCAGAAACCCATACCCCAGGTTGTTTTCTGACTCTCTCCGACCTACGCGGTTCTTGTGTATTCAAAGATTATTGGTATAGTTACATCCTTGATGAACTATTTGTGTTCCATTAAAGACTCGGTGCCTTGAACAGTATTACTCCGATTTTCATCGAGTTTTACTATCCTCCCACTAACCACTGCATATCGGTATTCCTCTTAGGAAAACCGCATGGTGAACAACAATCACATTGTTCTCTTAGTGAGTTGTATAAGCACTATGCTTATGGTTTCCCTAGGATAACCTATAATTGACACTTATCCGATTTGGGTTTTAGTTTGGTATCATCCAAACATATGCCCAGCATACCCAAATCATCAGGAGTGAGAAACCCGGTCTCTTTCCTGTTCATATCTAATATGAAGTCTGTCAAACAGATTATTTGGAACCTTATTCAAAATAAGTTCTGCACTGTTAAATGCTTATCCGTTGAAGGAAATGGTAGCTCAGAGCGACTCATGATTAACCTTATCATGTCCAACAAAATTCGGTTTCTCCGTTCGGACACACCGTCAAATTGACGTGTTCCGGGAGGAGTCCTCATTGAAAGAATGCTATACTCTTTCAAGTATACTAGAAACTTATTGCTTAAGTATTTTTATTACGGTTTTACCGTGATGGTTTAATACTTTAGCCGATCTGTATGTCTACTTCGTGTCAAAACTCTAAAAGTTTCTGATTTGTGTTTCATTAAGAAATACTTAACCATAACGCGATGCCACATCCGTAAAGGTCACGAAATATTCAAATCCATGTCTAGCCTAGCTAGACATGGGCCCATTTGCTTCACTATGAACTAGGGCAAACAGATTGGTGGCATTTACACTTTTACCAAGTAAATAGTGTTTTAGGCACTTTGCCCAATAAACTAGATTCGTAGACTTCATTTGAATAGAATCAAATTAGTCCAAGTACCCATTTTTCAAAAGTGTGGATATACGAGTCTTGTTTCATTGTGTCCCAGATAATAATGGAACAATATGTTTTCCATAGGATTTTGTTTTAAATGTCAATCTTTCAATTTTATCTTGATTCTAATAGTCCAACTATTTAATCAATGATTCAGGTACTATTAAATATAATGATTATTATAGTCCAACTATATTTAATCAACTATACTTTAATTGGTTAAATTCAATTATATTGATTACTAGAATCCAATTATAAAATCAACTATTTATTGAATTAGTTTGAATACATTCCAACTGTTTTATTAAAACAACGATTTAAATATTAGTCCCACTAACATTTAATTTATTTGACGAATGATATTGTTTGAGCGCGTATGGCAAGTGACTAAACGAATATTGTAAATTTAATACTTGCCTCCCACTATCTTTCGGTGAGCCTCTAACCCTCTGTCGAGTACTCGGGAAACCGTGTTTCCTAGCGGGCTAGGATCCCGTTAAATATCACACAATCTTGACTTTGGCCATCAAATTGTATGATAATTAACTAGGTAGATCTCTAAGATCAATTGGATCCAATCCAATTCCTAGATCCAGTAGGGGGACATCCAAGTCCGAAACATATCTTATATATGCCAATATATCCAATATATTGCCTAACCTTTTTCCTCTGAATTAACTAAGCCTTGGCTTTGGCACAACAAACTTAGTGATCCCAGTTAAGCGCGACCCATTGACCATGAAAAGCTTCGTAATCAATGTCGATGGACAAGAAGTAGTCTTGACTTTGGCCAACAAACCACAACTTGGACAAGACACCAATATGGAACAAAGCTCTCGTGATTCAAACACATCCTCGACGAACAAAAGCCTTGACTTTGGCCAACAAGCCAATGTCAGTCTTGGATCTTGAGTGAGAATCACTCAATGGAAGGAAAAAACGCTTAAATTTTTGTGAGGATTTTTCGCGTGCAAATTGGCAACCAATTTATTATCTTTGTTAGGTCTCATCATCATACACCCTTAAACATGCATTCTAAACACATAATAAAGCGCGTATAATAAAATAATAATGATATGCGAATGGATACTTAACACGTTGATCCTAGATCAAATCTCTCCATTTCTCTCTCCTGCTAGCACATGTATTACTTCTACCTGTTACACTACACTTCTAAAGAAACCTCATTTACATTGAGGGGAATAGGTGAGGAGAGAATACAAAGAATAAGGAGGTAATAAGGCTGGACACGCAGGTCCAATTAATAAATTCCAAATTTATTACAACAATTTCTAAAATTGCCTCACTCATCTTATATCCATCCGATATACATTATTCATGAATCGCAACCATGTATTCACACAAGCATGTTATCAATCAATCTAATCAAATTAATTAATCTGATAATTAATGACCATCCAATGTTCAAACAACGATTTGATTTTGCGCTAGTCAAACTCGTTTTGCGAATAAGTACTCAAAGAACGAATTCTCGAATTAAATTAAACGACATAATTAAATCCAATTCAATTTGTATTTAATACTAATTCGCTATTTAATTCCAAATTAAATACTACACTTTATCAACGAACTTTACGACTTAAATTCCAAATTCAATCGTTACGGGTCTCAAAGTCCGATTAACATCCAATGTTAATTCAATTAAAATCCAATGGGCCTTCAATTAATTTCTTAAGGTATGGGCTTTTGGTCAACATGGGTCAAACCCAAAGACTAAAGCCCATTAAAGAAATCACCCTTATATGCCTTTGAAACCAATTTAGGCCCATTAGGCCCAATTAACGATAAAGGTCCATTAGTCGCATTTGGTCTTAACGGAAGTGGTTTTGGGCCCAATTAGATCCAACCAATTTAGCCTAAATCCAACTTGATACAATCAAGCCCATTAAAGCCCAATTACAACTTTCAAGCCCAATTTCCAAAATTGGCACATTAATTTAATTTCAAAAAATTCAAATTCTTAATCAAATTAATCTAAGTGTATTACATAATTAATCAACTAAATTAACATTTTAAAAACATCAATTTACATAATTAATCATGCTTATTATCATTATCACATGTCCAACACATTTTGATAAAAATCAAACCCATTATCACATGCTTCAAAGTCTCGACTTTACTAGGGTTTTTAAATCGATTTCGATTTCAATCCAATTGAATCCATAATCAATATTCCCAATCGTTTCCAACTCATCCAATGAATCAAAAACAAAAAATACCAAGACATTAGGACATCACTTCCATTCGACCAACCCAAGAAATTTGGGCAAAAATGATCCAATCATAATTTCATGAAATTGATCCAATCAATCTTCAATTAAACATGTATTAAGCATACTAATTCATCCAATTTCATTATTTCATGCTAAAAAATATTTTACCCAATTTTAAGCCATAATCAAATTTCATGCTTTTAATCGCTCTGATACCATTGTTGGGAAAAATCTAAGTCCCGATGATCGAATACAAAGCAAGAAATAAACATGCGAATACATCACGGAGTTACGGAATACTCACATCGATCGGTTGAGCGACGCGGGAGGCAACAAAAATTTCTTTTCTGCCCACTGCAGCTCACGGTAGTGCACTGCAACTTGGTCCTCCATTTTCGGTTTCATCTTTAAGAATCCAAGCTCCGAGATTCGTCAAATGATTCCAAGCTCATGGGTGGACTTCCCTATCACCTCCGCATGACTTCGTAGTGTGCTAGCACTCCTGATTTTGCCACAAAATCGTGACTTTTGCTTCCCATTTTCTTCTTGGCTCTCGGCAGTGGGCTGCCAAAACCAGTGAAGAAATGCCCCTCCATGGGCGTGAAAGAGAGAGAGAAGAAAGAGAGGAGAGATTGTGTTATTTTGTGGTTAAAAATTGGTAAATTATTTTCTAAAAACATATACACAATTTTGGCTTTCAAAAGTCAAACAATCAAAGCCTTTAACCACTCCAACAACTCACATTACTCACATCACTCAATCAAGTGACAACTTGTCACATCACTCAAAGTGACATTTGATTTGACGCTTGATGTGACTAATGATTTGACGCTTGAGGTGACTTGTGTGCCGCACTCGAATTCGAAATATGAATGCGCTCGCAAACAATCCTGGGCTCGGGTTCGTTAATTCCAAATTAACGAATTTTCCGTTGTGACGTAATTAAATGATTGTGCCTAGCGAAATCACTATTCACGTCGCTAACGAATTAATTCTAAATTAACTCGTTCTCCCGAATTAAAATCTAATTTAATTCCGCGTCGAAATCCAATTTCGTTTAATATATCGAATATATTAATTTATCGATTAATTCCAAATTAATCATTTTCTCTCTCTAATTGATATTTTATCCTAGATAAAATATCTCCGTAATTAATCCCAGATTAATTTTCTCTATCGTCTTATTAATCCCAAATTAATTAAAGTGCGAGTCATACGTCATCGGTGAATCTTCAGGAAGTGACCCATGAGATCTCCGGATAGGTTGGCAGTAATTCGGTAGTCGGTCTATCCGAATACGTAAGTACCTAGTACTACGTTTATACCGATTTATAAGACAATGTTGGCTTCTAGCAAAGCGCCATGCCTACCCAATTCTCCAGAAATATCCTTACAAGAATATGTGATCTATATCAGACGTAGTATACGTGGTATCATGTATGTCGATCCAGTATCGGACTGTCACGTGCTAGGCCTGGGCTAGAACTGTGTCTGCCCCGTACGAAGCACATGTCGGATGTCTGGTAACTAGTCTCTATAATCGGATGAACATGACCTAGTCATATCATCCCAATGACTGCAGTACTTAAGAACACTAGTACCGTATCATACGTGACATCATCTCCACTATGACTGGAGTGATACTTCCATCTTGACATCACACCCAACACACTACGATTCTCAATATACCCAGCAGAGGCGTACACAGAACTGATTAAAGCCCTAGACGACCAAAACCTAAGTATATTGATTGTCGCAAGTATTAGCGGTGCAAGTCTCAAGTTAAGACCAAATACACCTACCCTGATGTCGGACTTCCATAGACACATAGTCATACTACCAATGGAATTCCGAAGGGGTCTATCCAGAGCGAAGCTGTTTTCCGTACATCGGTAAAACATAACCTCCTATTACACTTGCATGAGTATCCTATACCCAAATATATGAGAACTATGCCATTGTGCCCTCACAAACGCGCACAAGTGTAATATAGTCTTTTACGCATTTTTTGATGTCCAATCTCGATAATACTCTGACTATGGATATTTAATGATTTATCCTTCGTGGACTGATACTGTCTCATACTCAATCCATGAACAAATCACAAGGACCTCATATCATTTATACATCTTGGTGACCTAATCACAAATGATAAGAAAGCAATCTCCTTTGTCACATAGTTAATTTGTACAACAACATCATGATTTGTACAAATAGTGACGCTATGGGTCATAACTGTCTAACAATATTAGTGTTAGAGACATCATCATAGGCGATAATGTCTTTAACGGTGCCAATTTTCCAGACTGAGAGATGAATCTCAGGATTGTACTGGGAGCCAAGAAGCTACTCTATGTATTAGACAGACCTATCGAGCCTGAGCCTCGACATGAGCGGGTTTTTTATCATGAGCTTTGGAAGACACACAGTGATGACAACTCAACTGCTCAGTCTGTCGTGCTTGCCACAATGGCCCCTCAATTTCGTCGTCAAAATAAGGGATTGGATCCCTGCAATATGATGTTGAAATTGAAGGACCTTCATAGATCTAACCATAGATCTCAGAAGTATAAATTGTAAAAGAAGCTCTTTCGTTCACGCATGTCAGAGGGTACATTTGTCGAGCATTATGTGTCGCAGATGATTACTGACATCGAACAACTAGGTCAGCTGGGCATAACCTTTAAGGCTGAGACTTCTAGTGACTTGATCTTACAGTCTCTGCCTAACTGTTGGGGCGGGTTCATCATGAACTATAACATGATGAATCAAGAGAGGACTCTTGGAGAGTTGATGGTGACGCTGAAAGAAGCAGAGTCAGAGCTTCTCAAGGGCAAAAAGGGCGAGGCGCACTTCACTTCGACATCTCAGAAGGCCAAGACTTGGCCGAAGACTTCTAGATGTGTGAAGAAGAAGAAAAGAAAAGAAAAAGCGAAATCATCAAAGTCTTCTGGGAAGGCAAATGACTAATCCCAAGATGTCTGCCTGCAGTGTGGCAAACGGGGTCACTGGAAGCGTGATTTCCATGAGTGCAAGGCGCACATGAAAGAGGTGAAGGCAGGCAAGGCTCCGGCTTCATGTATGTTTGTTATTGAAATAAACATGTCTACTTCTAGTTTTAAAAATTGGATTTTTGATTCTGGATGTGGTACTTATATATGTACTGATGTGCAGAATCTGCAGATTAGCAGGAGACTAACTTCAGGCGAGATTGACCTATGAGTTGGAAACGGAACCAGAGTCCCTATTTTAGCTGTATGGACTATATTTGGAACTGCCCTCGGGACATGTACTTAATTTAGCAAACTGTTATTATATGCCTAGTTTGACTAGAAATATTATCTCCGTATCTTGTTTGAAAGCTGGTATACGTTTGTATTCCAAAACACTGGGTATTTTATTTATAAAGATAATTTTGAGATATGTACTGTTGATGCAAATAATGATCTTTATATTTTGAATATAAATGACAAACAAAAGGCTCAAAATGAGTAAAACAAATGAAACTTATATGTGGCATTTTCATCTGTGACACATTAACAAGACTCGTATATCCACACTTTCGAATAGTGGATACTTGGAAGGATTTGATCCTAATTCATATGATGTCTGTGAATCTTATTTATTAGGCAAGATAACTAAAACGCTTTTAGCGGTAAAGGTGTTCGTGCCACCGAACTGTTAGCCCTCGTTCATAGTGACGTATGTGGGCCCATGTCTAGCAAGGCTAGAGGTGGATATGAATACTTCGTAACCTTTATGGATGATGCATCGTGTTACGGTTATGTGTATCTTATGAGACACAAGTCGGAAACTTTTGAGAAATACAAAGAGTTTTGACACGAAGTAGAAAAACAGACTGGCAAAAGTATTAAAACATTATGGTCGGACCGTGGTGGAGAATACTTAAGTAATGAGTTTCTCGATTACTTGAAAGAATATAGTAATCTTTCACAGTGGACTCCTCTCGGAATACCTCAATTAAATGGTGTGTTCGAACGGAGAAATTGAACTTTATTGGACATGGTAAGGTCTATGATGAGTTGCACAGAGCTATCAATTTCCTTATGGGGATACGCATTTAACAGTGCAATACTTATTTTGAATAAGGTTCTGTCAAAGTGTGTTGAACAGACTCCATATGAAATATAGACAGGAAAGAAACTGGGTTTCTCATTCCTGAAAATTTGTGGATGTTTGGCATACGTTAAACATTTGGATGGTACCAAACTAGAACTCAAATAAGATAAGTGCCTATTTGTAGATATCTTATGGAAACCAAAGGATATTACATCTACAACCCGCAAGAGAACAATGTATTTGTTGCTCTCCATACGATTTTCCTCGAAAAGGAATTCCTAAATGCAGTGGTAAGTGAGAGGAAAATAGAACTCGATGAAAGTCGTAGTGATATTATTCCTGGCACAGACTCCCTCACGGAACACGAGCAGTTCATCAGGGATGAGACTTTACCAAAATCTTCTAATACACAATAACCACGTAGATCAGAGAGGGTCAGAAAACAACCTGAGAGTTATGGATTTCTGATCTCACCTCATATAGATATTAATCTTATTGAGGATAATGAACCTTTTACATATGAGGAAGCGATACAAGGTATCAACTCCGCTTTATGGCAAGAAGCCATGAAGTCCGAAATGGATTCCATGTATACCAACCAAGTCTGGGCACTGGTTGATGCACCAGAAGGCGTTAAGTCAATTGGTTGTAAATGGGTCTTCAACAGGAAGACCGACATGGATGGCAACATTCAAATGTACAAAGCTAGGCTCGTAGTGAAATGGTATCGTCAACGACATAGTGTCGATTACAATGAAATTTTTTCACATGTTGCCATAATTAAATCCATTCGAATAATGCTTGCTATTGATGCATATTTTGATTATGAAATATGGAAGATGGACGTCAAAACTGCTTTCCTTAACGGAAATCTTTTGGAGGATGTTTATATGCTACATCCTGATGGTTTTGTCGTGCCAAAATATGCAAACAAGTTTTGCAAGTTAAATCGATCCATTTATGGATTGAAGCAAGCATCGTATTCTTGGAACCAACGTTTTGATGAGATCATAAAAGAATATGATTTCATTCAAAACGAAGATGATTCTTGTGTATATAAGAAGATTAGTGGGAACGCACTGATATTCATTGTCCTTTACGTTGATGATGTATTGGTTATTGGCAATGACATTCCCATGCTATAATCGGTGAAAGCTTGGATTTCATTAAAATTCTATATGAAAGATCTGAGAGAAGCGGCTTTTATTCTGGGAATAAGGATCTACCAAGATAGATCCAGAAATTTTCTTGGACTCTCTCGTACATTGATAAAGTGTTGAAGAGATTCAACATGGATCAGTCTTAGAGCAGACTGCTTCCAGTGTCACACAGCGTCTCTCTATCTAAGGACTTGTGTCCTAAAACTCAAGATGAGAGAGATAACATGAGTCAGATCACATTTGCTTCATCGATCATGTATGCCATGATATGTACGTGACCTGATGTCTCATATGCTTTGAGCATGTGCAGTCGCTATCAGGCCGATCCAGGTGATGGTCATTGGATTGCTGTTAAGAACATCCTTAAGTATCTTAGACGAACTAAGGATGCTTTCTTAATCTATGGAGATGGAGAACTTGAGGTGACTGGGTTCACCGATGCAAGTTTCCAAACCGATAAAGACGACTCTAAGTCGTAATCTGGGTATATATTTTGTTTAAACAACGGAGCAGTGAGCTGGAAATCTTCCAAGTAAGAGACTATTGCTGATTCAATAACAGAAGTGGAATATATAGTTCCAGCTGAGGTAGTAAAAGAAGCAGTTTGGATCCGTAAATTTCTAATTGAATTAGGAGTAGTTCCGTTAGCAGCTGAGCTCAAGTTAAAGAATCGTGGTCTCATCAACGATCCAAGCATGTACTTCGACGTTTCCACTTATACGTGAGATCATACATCGTGGCGATGTGAAGATCGAAAAGATCACTTCAGATGACAACATTGCAGATCCGCTGACGAAAGCTATTTCTCAAAAGAAGTTTGAGCGACATGTACATAGTTCAGGTGTTAGATACTTGAGTGATTGGCTATGAGCCAAGTGGGAGATTGTTGGACAATTATAACCCATAGCATCACTATTTGTAAAAGACATTGTGGTTTTGTACAAATTAACTATATGATAAAGGAAATTGTTATTTTATCATTTGTAATTAGATTAATTTGATATATAAATGATAAAAGTCCTTATGATTAATTTCGAATTAATAAGATATGAGACAGTATTAATCCACAAACGTAGTATTATCGAGACTGGATATCGATAATGCGGAATAAACTAGTATTACACATGTGCGCGTTATGGAAGCTTAACGACATAATTCTCATATATTTAAGTATATGATACTTATGCAAGTTTGATAAGAGGTTCTGTTAGTCGTTGGATCGGGAACAGCTTCACTCTGGATAGACCCATCGGAATTCCATTGATCGTATGACTATGTGTTTATGGGAATCCGCATCAGGGTAGGTGCATGTGGTCTTAACCTGAGACTTGCATTGCTAATACTTGTGACAATCAGTACGTTTTGGTTTTGGTCGTCCGGGGCTTTAACAGGTTCTGTGTATGCCTCTTCTGGGTTTACTCAGAATCGTAGTGTATTGGGTGTGATGTCAAGATGGACGTATCACATCTGTCATATGAAGAAGATGATCACGTAGAGATATAGAACTAGTACTCTAATATGTTGCAGCTATCGGGATAGTATGACTAGGTTATGATTATCCGATTAAAGAGACTAGTTGTTAGTGATCCGATATATGCTTCGTACGGGGCAGACAGAATTCTAGCCCCAGGCCTAGCATGTGACATCAGATACTGGATCGTAATACGCAATACATAGTGTACCATGCCTGATATAGATTATATATTCTTCGTTGACTATTTCTGGAGGATTAGGTAAGCACGGTGAGTTGCTAGAAGCCAACCATGTCTTGTAAATCGATGAGAACGTGGTAAGAGGTACGCATGTGTCGGATAGTCCGACAACCGGATTTACTACCAACATATCCAGGGATCTCTTAGGTCGCTTCCCAAAGATTCACCGATGACATTTGACTCGAACATAATTAAACTAGGATTAATTATAAAAGAGAGAAAATTAATATGGGATTAATTACAGCAAGAATTTATCTGGGATAAAATTCAAATAGAAGAGAGAACGTGATTAATTTGGAATTAATCGATTAAATAACATATTAGATATATTAATTGAAATCGGATTTCAAAGCAGAATTAAAATTGAATTTTAATTTGGGCGAACAAATTAATTTAGAATTAATTCGCAAGCGACTTTCGTAATAATTTTGCTATGCATTATTATTTAATTAAATTGGATTTAATTATGTCGCGACGGAAAATTAGTTTAATCGGATTAAACGAACCCGAGCCCGAAGTGTTTTGAGTAAGCCACTTGAATTTTAAATTTAAGAGGTGGGGCCCACCAACTTACATCAAGTGTCAACTTGAGTGATGGAAGTGGTTGGGGGCATTTAATGCCATTTTTTACTCCAATATTTTTTGCTTGTGCTTTTGGTAAAGCATATACACAACTTTTGTAAGTTGACTTTGGTAATTGTTTAAGAAACAAAAATACCAAAAATAACTTCATCTTGTCTCTTCCTCACCTAATGGCCGAACTCACCATTTCTCTTATCCATTGATTTTGTTTTAAAATCAAACAAAGCTAGCACTTAAAGAGTAAATCAAGGTGATAGGGAAACTCACCCTTGGGTTTAAAGATTCAAAGAAGGCTTGGAGCTTCCAACAAACATACAAAATTTTGAAATCAACATCCAATCAATATAAGTTTTTCCGCAACTCTCTTGATCATTCACACTAAATCATTTATTAGAGACCTTTGGCGTATCTATGACACTAACACCACATACGCGGGGACAACCTCAAATACATGATTTAGTATGTGGGTAGGTAAGTAAAACATAATCTCAAAGGTAATATGTGAAGGAACATAAATAGTTTAGCTATTCATGTGGCTACGGGTCGAATCGTGTGAAAAAGCCAACGGAGGATCTAGTCCGATTTTTATGGTTTTAAATTTATGTTTCTTTTGACAGATTACAAGATATATACAAATATATACTCAAGGAAGAATACATTATGTATACTTTCCAAAAGCTTTATCCGGACAGTGAACCATCTCCGGTTTCCTCCAAATGTATCTGTTGTGATATTTTATATCGTACCGCAAGTGTACGGTGACAAGTTTTAGTATAAATGAGTTTAGAGTGTCAGATCCACATGGATTACGTTAACTAGCACTAAATTCTAGAATTGATAATCCTAACTTTATTTAGAAAACAAATAATAAAGATTTTAGTAAATAAATATAAAAATAATTATATAGGAGAGACTAATACAATAGAGATTCTAGATCCTTATTTCACCTAGCTTTCGCTTATGTATTTGTCATGCCAATTAATATTTGTTCAGTTATATTATTTATAAGTCAAGACTTTTAAAATATCCACTCCCTCTCTCGAGTATTTGTGAAAATATCATAAACTATAGACTTCGATAGTAGTTAATAACTCGTTAAGCTTTGTGATTCTATGTTAATGACTTCAAATGAACTTATATATTCTCTCGAACTCTATAAAACTCATATGTTATATTCTCTAGATCTATTCAAAATCCACTCTCTCGAGTGATAGATTCTAAACGCTCATCATCTTAATTGTGGCCAGCAACCAAGAAGCATTAAACTCAAAATAATATAAATAAACTAAAATATAAATTCATAACAAAATTGGCAAACAATACAAGGTTCAACCATCAATTACTTCATTCTCCATAATTAAGGAGTTAGTTCATGACGAAAGATAAAAAACAATAAAAACAAGTCATGAATCTAATGGAAATCATTAGATTTCTAAGAAATAAATAAGAAGATAAAACCCGAATTGAATCTCTTCCTCTTCAGACGTCACCGCCTTCGTCTCCTCTTGTGGCTCTTCAATCATTCTCTTTGGATCTCTCTAAAAACAAGTGTTTTTATGTTTTGTGATGTGTATTAACTTCTCTCATTGAGTTTGGACGAACTAATCTATTTATAATAGAGCATTGGAGTCATTGGGCATGTAAAAACCCTAAAATCAGCATTCTAGGTTGCTGCGGGGTGCCGCAGGTGCCGTGGCACTGGTCTTTAGGTGCCACGGCGGCTATCTCTCGGTATTTTGTATGTGTTCAGCGTTGGACGCTTCATGATGCGTAATAATGGCGCATCGCGACACATGGCAGGTTCCAAGTTTGTATGTTTTCCACATTTCTTCTTTTCCCGCGTGCTTCTGATGTATCCATATGATCCAAAACACGTATAAGTACCCCAATATCCATGTATCAATTCTTCCAATAAATAAAAAATAAAATAAACTATAAAATACATTAAATTATATGGAATCTAACAAAATAGTAAGCTAAGAATGCATGAATAAATGGGTATAAACCACATTTATCCAACACCCCCAAACTTAAGGTTTTGCTAGTCCCGAGCAAAATACAAAATAAAATTAAATAAATCAAATCAAATAATAAGTAACAAAATTAACTAAGCTACTTTCGTATGGATCACGATTGCATTTAGCGTATGCAACAAGCCTTTAAACCCCTAGGCGGCCATAGTGGACGAGTTATAGTCTCGTGAGGGCTTACAGCGACGATACCCACAAACGTCATTCACACAGAATCATGAAAAAATTTGAAAATAATTAAAATAATCCTGATGTTATATATATTGTTGTCCTCAAAGATTGTTTATCAATGAAATCAGAGAACCTTCAAAGTACTTAACTACAACTCAAATCCAAATTCTTGAATAAATTATCTAAGCCAGAATCACATTGTGTGTGTAAAGGTTCATTCACAGCTCGACTCATAAGCAAGTCAACTCAGTGATTTCATCTCAAAAATTGAGAACTGATTGGTCAAATCAACCTAGATATCTCAAATTAACTCTGTAATTGCCTTTCTTTGCTTCGTATAGTATGATTTTATTTTCTTCTTTTTTCTGCTCATTTTTTTAACACACCTACCCTTTAAGGTAGCATTTCTCCTTATGGTGGTCCTAACACTCGCCCATAGGTAGCTTCACACTTATCGGTTATAAGTGGTTTCTTTTTTTTTTCTTTTTCTAATCATACCATAAATCATAATACTTGCATATTGAGATAGATATCTATGGAAATGGTCATTCATTGGTAAATAATTTCTTTAACTAGTCACTTTGTCAACTATTTAGGTTTTTACCGCTAAAAAATCATTGTTAAGTGCTTACGAGTCTAACCTAGATCATTTACTCAATGCATCAGATAAAAATCAATTAAGACTTATCGTTTCTAAAATTTCATTTAAAGTAAACAAATTCATCATTTGACTTATGCTTTACTATCAAATAATAAAAATAAAAAATAAAAAATAATTATTTTTTTTATATATAGCAAGAACGACTACATACATACACACCCAAACTTAAAATTGGCATTGTCCTCAATGTAAGATAAATATAGAGAAACAAGATTAAGGAACAACACTACCATGCATGGAGTTGATCAGGCTCTTGCTGGTCAGAATTTGGTTGCGCGGGGTTTGTGTGTCTCGTGCTACCTGCACAAATAACATGCAAAACAAATAAATAAACAACTAGCACACAATAAAAAATAATTAAAAAATACAATGGTTGCCTCCCCGCTAGAGCTAAGTTTAACGTCTTCAGCCAGACCTAACCACCCAAATGGTTGTTATGGTAGCTTCTTCTTTTGTATCTACTGGCTGTTTTGACATGAAAATGATAGCTTAGCAGCTGTGGTAGTTTATCCAAATATCATTTACTGTTGCTTGGTCATGAAAGAAGTAATTTGCCCAATATATGTTTCTAAGGACTTCATTGTTGCCCCATATTTTCCATGTGTGTCTCAATATTATTCAGCCTTGATTCATTCTTCTCAAACCTCGCTGAAGTATTAGCAATAAATTTGCACATGAAATCTTCTAAGGAAGATTTCTGCTCAGCTCTTTGATAGTTGAAGCCTGATGAAGTTACAAGTTATTCTCTGTATTATCATATGACAGGTTTGGATGATAGCGGTTAGGCACAGGATTGCCTTTATAACTGTTGAAGTTCCAATTGTTGCATTATTGGACTTGCTCAAAGTTCGGGTTTCCTTCCAATAATCGCATATTTATAGCTATCGATGATTCAATAGATGGTACTCATAGATTTATCAAGGCTGCTACTTGAGTAGATAAGGTGGAAATCTGAGCTGTAAATGCCACAAAAGGTTCAACTTCAAATATTCCAGCCACTTTGGTCAACGTAACACGTTCATTTGGCCATTGAAAATGGTTAATGGCCATTTCTTCTAATAGATTATATGCATCCTCAGCTGATTTCTTGAATAGAGATACTCCAGCTGCTGCATCAACCACAGTCCTATTAGAACTATTTAGCCCATTATAGAACAATTGAATCTGCACCCAGTCTGTATAATCATGTTATGGGCATCTTCGGAGTAAATCCTTAAAACGCTCTCATACTTCATATAAAGTCTCAGTCTCTAGCTGCTTAAATATGCTAATTTATTCCCTCAGTTGAACTGATTTAGCTGGTGGAAAGAATCTCTCAAGAAATTTCGTGGTCATATCCATGATACTCCATGTCTGTATTGATTGAAGCCAATCCCACGCTTTATCCCGTAAAGAGAATGAGAATAAACATAGCCGGATGGCCTCTTTACTCACGCCATTTATCTTTATGGTATCTGCGATCTCCAGGAACATCCTTAAGTGCAAGTTGGGATCCTCTACAATTGAACCCCCAAAATGATTCCTTTGCACCATGTTGATCAATACAGGTTTTAGCTCGAAATTGTTGGTGTTGATTGGTTGATGGACAATCCCAGAACAGGTATCATCAATGATCAGCTTGAAGTGATCTTTGATTGCCACCTAATGTCGGTTGATCTCTCTATTTTCAGTTGTCATTGTTTCTTGTTCAATTTTCCTTTCTTTCCTTAGTCTCCTCGTTGTTCTTTCTATTTCAGGATCAAACAGGAGCGAGTCGAGTCTTGTGGATATTTGCATTCACTGAAGCACCGAAAGAAAAAGAACAATCAATAAAAAAAACAAAACAAACAAAATAAATACAAAAATAAAAATAAAAATAAAAATCTAAATTAAAACTAAGATTACTTGGTAATAGTATTAATGTGAATTAAATAACTAAATAATTAATTAACATACATATATGTATTTTTATTTACATTAAATAACAAATACATATATTAATGGCATGTGTCAAAGTCTCATTTGACAAATAATTAATGTGTATTTAATCAAATTATTTATCAAATACAAATACACAATAATTATGAAATGACCAAAATCCCCTAATACATGTGTTATCGTTTAACTGATTAAACGATTCAAATTAACTCATTTAATCTGATATGAAGTATTATAAATAATCTATATTATTCATAACGCGTTGTCCAAGTACTCAACGAGTACACTTCATATTGTGGGACTCTCTAAGTTTAGATTTATCCGTCACGAAATCCAATTTCGTGTCCATAATTCACCCAGTCATGAATTATGACGACCATAAATAATCTCGCTAAACTATGCAAGCTGAGGTCATTACGTACGTATAATCTCTCTATCATATGCTATTTGTATTATACCTGTGATATAGATAAGAATGTCAAATTCATTCTACATAATATAGTCGACTTTCAATTTACGATCTCCAAATAACACTTAGAATTGATTTCCGAAGTTATACCACGGCCATAGATTTACTAGATCGTAAACACATGAAGGATGCATATGCCATGTACACAGGACTAAGGAATCCTCTCGTGATACGCACTGGATATCATGAGCATCAGTCCATACCCAACGAACAGACAGAGGTCTAATCATGGATAGATCGGTGATGTGACTCCTATCAAAGTGTGAAGAACAACTCATATATCTCACTGGGGTATCTCAAGTCAAAGGACCACTATGCTCGCTCAACTCGAGAAGATTCCTATTGACGTTGGTGTACCATTTATTAGTTCCATTTTTATTAGCAATGTCCGTACAAAACAAGTTCAATTGAGTTGTAATGAGTCTCGAAGATCTCAGAGTAATTGGACAAGTATTTAGACAACATGAGATATAGATTTCAGAGCGATGTTTACTCTTTTGCATATTTCAGAAGATTAGAGCTCAATTTGAAATGAGGTCAGTTGCATTGGAAATTAGACTCGAAGACGATCACGTACATATAAATAACTCATGATTTGAACAAGAGAAGAGAAAGTTACAAGCGTTTTAAGTTGCCTCATAAAACTAATCCGGGACCCATATTCATGTGGTATTCGTACTTGAGTTCGAACGTTTTCGAGGTAGAAACTTTGTATTTGAAGTGCGTTCGAACGTCCTTGCGTAAGATAGTTTTTAGCCAAAATACCATTAGGAAACCATTTTTCCTTGCCCTATCTATATAAAAAAAAAAAAAAAAAAAAACATTGAGCCACATTCCCCAATAGTTGAAACAATTTTTCCTTGAGCCTAAATCTCTCAAAGTTTTTAACCTCTTTTGATTTCACCTTGAAGACGCTTTTCATCTTCCTATCTTCTTTTTTAAAGGTGTGAATCTCTCTTTGATAAACTTTTAACACAACTTAACCCAAAATTCCTAACTCTTTAGAGTTCTTTAGGAGGAAGTTTGATAGTCAGAGTTCTGGCCTCAGAGATGATACAATCTACTCAGAGACTTCAGAGGTTCTGAAGAAAATCGTGGGTCGCGGGCTTGAGGAGATTCCTCGAGTTCTTACAGTATTGAGGTACTTGAGTCGGTGGAGTTGCCACTATGGGTCTTGACCATCACTATAAGTTTTTCTCTATATAGTGGATTAGGCTGGTAGCCGATATACCTAGAGTGGTTTTTTTACTCGCACGAGATTTCCACTTCGTCACCAAAATTATTGTGTTGATTTTGTGTGGTTTGATTTATTTGATGCTTTACTTTTTGTTATTTATTTAATATTTGTAGTATATTTTATTTATTATTTATTGTGGTTGCTTGTTGAGGTTTCATAGTTATAGTAATCAGGACTTGTCATATTTATTGTGTTTAATTCCGCATATGGTCAAAATTTTATGTAATCGTGAATTTTCAATTGGTATCAGAGCTTGAATTCGATCCTTGACCATTTAGCTATGGAACGTAGTCAGCCCTTAAATTATCGAAGGTTCGCATGAGAGCGTTCATTAAGTCCTTATATGATAGGGTCTGGATGACAATAGAGTACATGTGGAAACCTCCCATTATTATAATTGATGGGGTCTCTTCCCCTAAAGATAAATTGACCTGGACCAATGACGAATTTGATGCTAGCAATAGGAACAGCAAGGCTATTAATGCCATACATAGTGATGTTTACTCTGCTGAGTTTAGGAGAATCTCTAGGTGTGAGATAGCTAAGGATGCTTGGAACATCCTACAGATTGTACATGAGGGCACACTGTATGTTAAAAAATAATAGACTCCAGGATCTTGCTACTAGGTTTGAGGTCGCCCATATGAAAGATAATGAGACTTTTGATGAGTTTTATGTTGAGATTAACGATATCGTTAACTCTAGTTTTAACCTAGATGAGACTATTCCTACCAGTATGATAGTTAGGAAAATCCTTAGATCCATGCCTGAGAAATTCCTACCCAAAATTACCGCCATCGAGGTAAGCAATGACCTCGATCAGCTTAAATTAGATGACCTGTAGGAAAATTGCAGGTTTATGAGAAGAAACTTCATGGGCATCTAAAGCCCAAATATATAGGGATGAAGATTGCAAAGGAAGTTGTTAATGGTTAGACTAGTGATAAGGATACCCTCACGGATCATGATTTGGCCTTGTTTGTAAATAAGTTTAGGAAATTTCTTAAGCTAAAGAAGAGTGGCCATAGTAGTGACAGGGATATGGAGGATGAGCTTAGAGAGAGTAGGCATAGCAGGAGAGAGTCTAGAAATGACAAGGATAGTAGATCTCGTGGTGTCCAGTGCCATGAATGCGAAGGATATGGGTACGTTAGATCTGAGTGTCCCACATACTTTAGGGCTAAAAGCAAGAAAGCCATGGCATGATCCCTTAGTGATTCTGAAGGTGATGATTCTCCTAAAGGGAATTATATGGCCTTTACTGCTAGTGTGACTGATGAGAGAGAGATAGTTGTTAATGATGCTGAATCAGAAGTCTCTCTCGATGAGTCTGTTGATGAGGAAAGTCATTAAGTAGCTTATGTTGAACTGTTTAATGAAAGTTTAGCTATTAAGAAGACTAATATTGAGGTCAATAAGAGGCTAAAAGGAGTTGAGCTAGAAAAGAATGAAACTCAAGCCAAATTTGAGAAAAGTCTCTTGATGGTAGATGACCTGTAGGAGAGGAATAGAGGCCTAGTTGATAGGTCCAAACTTTAGAGGCTGAACTTGAAAATTCTAGAACTCAGTTGTCTGCATTTTCTAGTGGGAATAAGAAAGTGGACCGTATATTAGGTATTATTTTTGAGCCTAACTGTGATGAGGCGTCAACATCTAGAGCAGTGTCTAACTCTCATAAACATGCCCTAGGTAAGAAGCCCGTTAAGCGTAGTCATGTGATTTCTCCATTTGTTTCTCATCCTGTGACCCAACTTCGATCTAGATTTGCGGTGGGTAAACCTTGTTTTCATCCGAGGTCTGTGCATGTGTGCCATCACTGTGGCAAGGTAGGACACATTAGGCCTAAGTACTTCATGTTGCACAAAAAGGCCTATATTTTATTCTTCAAATCTAGTTTCTCAAGTTTCTGCACTAACAAAATAGACACAATTTCTTAGTGAGAAACTTGCTTTGTTGACTAGGAATACTCATGTGAAAAAAATTCCTATAAAAGTTTGGGTGAGGAAGCAAAATGTCTTCCCATATACTTATGAATGCCTTGATCCTGACAGGCATGATGAGAGTGCACTTCAGTGCAACTCTTCTTAGAAGTTGCTTTTGTTTTCCCATTGCATTATGTGCGTGTGTTTTATGTTTTTGCACGTTTATTTTCTTTTCACTGCATATGGGTGTGTGTGTTTTATTTTTTTGTTATGTGTCCCTTGGTATAAAGGATGGAAACCCGAACATAAATTCATAGCCGATTCCGAATGGACGGTAGTATGATCTGTACTCGGGACACAACTCCACGTACTATTGGATATTGACAAGCCGTTTTATTTTTTTTATTTTTTTGTTAAAACTGAAAAATCAAAAAATATATATATAATTTGAAAAGGACCAAAAATATTTTTTGTGGCATATTAGAGCATGAATAGCATGTGCATGTGATCATGGTATGTAAGATATAGGTTATGTATGTATAATATGCTTTTATTTTTCTTGATGCTCTATATACATGTGTGTGATAAAAACTCTATGTACATCTTGTGATTGCACCTCACATACACGATTTTATTATGTCAAGGCTTAGTCGCATATATGAATTTTTGGACTAGCAATCTATTTTCTACAATACTTTGTTCACTCAATTGTGTGACCTTTAACTAGATGATCTTGCTATCCCATTGCAAAAGCAAAAATAAAAAAATAATAATAATAACATAGTATGCGACAAATATTGCTTAATTTTAGGTCCTAGTGGTGCTGGGTTTGAATATTTATTTTTGTGGACTTGGTTTATTATGAGATGAATTTCTTTCGTTGTGTCCAGCTCATAAAATAAGGTCTTAAGCCTTGATTTGTTGTGCACTTATTTTTCACGTAATTGCTTGTTATGCTTTGGTGTTTATGTCATATGCATAAGTGTTGTATTTAGCCAATTTTTAAATGATGCGAATTATTCCATGTCATAAACAGCTGATTACTGACTAGGTATCATTGGATTTACTTGAAGTATTGTTTTAGTCAGTTTTTGATAGGCATTTTTTTTACCTCAAGTAGTGCTTGTGTATGCTCTTTGTCATTGCATACTATTTATTTTGCATATTTATGAGTGTTTACTTCCTGTTTGACTTTAAGCTAACTATGTGGGCCTGTTAGGGATGGAGAGTATGTTTTGTTTGTCTATTTGCATGTGTTGTTTAATTTGTTACCTTTCATTTATGTTTCATTTTCCTTTGTCATTTCGTGACAAAAACGAGGAGAATAAGATTAAGGGGAGAATAGTTAATCACGTAGTATATCTATTTATTTTAATATCTCCGTTTTAAGAGGGGAGTAAGATTATGGGGGAGTAGGATATCTATCTGTTTATATGTTTACATGCATGAGTTTCTTATCTGCTTTATTTGTCCTGGATAATCCCAATATTTTTCATGATATATAGTTGTTTGTGGATGTTTCAGGTATGCAGGTTATTTTCTACGGTGGCATTAATTTCAAGACTAATTGGTTAGGTATTAGATCGAGTCATATTGTAATAATTCACTGTCTTGATGGTTGGCAGTTGGCTATTTCCGTTTTGGGTATTTTAACGTAGTCTGTATAATAGGTAGTGTTTTGTCACGGAATGCCAAATAGGGAGATTGTTAATTCTATTTTTATTGGCAATGTCCGTACAAAACAAGTTCAATTGAGTTGTAATGAGTCTTGAAGATCTCGGAGTAATTGGACAAGTATTTGGACAACATGAGATAGAGATTTCAGAGCGATATTTACTCTTTTGCATATTTCAGAAGATTTAGAGCTCAAATTGACATGAGATCACTTGCATTGGAAAGTATACTCGAAGGCAATCGCGTACACATAAAGAACTCATGATTTGGACAAGAGATGAGAAGGTGACAAGTGTTTTAGATTACCCCTGAAAACTAATCTGTGACCCGCGTTAATGTGGCATTCGTACTTGAGTTCGAACATTTTCGAGATAGAAACTTTACGTATGAGTTGCGTTTGAAGTGAATTCGAACGTCCCTGCTTAAGTAGGTTATCTTAGACACGATTTTAAGCCAAAATAACACTAGGAAACCCTTTTCCTTTGCCCAATCTATATAAACAAACATTGAGCCACCTTCCCCAATAGTTGAAACACTTTTTCCTTGAGCCTAAATCTCTCAAAGTTTTCAACCTCTTTTGATTCCACCTTGAAGACTCTTTTCATCTTCTTGTCTTCTTGGTTAAAGGTGTAAATCTCTCTTTGATAAACCTTTAACACAACTTAACCCAAAATTCCTAACCCTTTAGAGTTCTTTAAGAGGAAGTTTGGTAGTCGGAGTTCCAGCGTCAGAGGTGATACAATCTACTCAGAACTTCAGAGGTTCTGAAGAAAACCATGGGTCGCGGACTTGAGGAGTTGCCTTGAGTTCTTGCAGTATTGAGGTACTTGAGTCGGTGGAGTTGCCACTATAGGTCTTGACCATCACTGTAAGTTTTTCTCTATATAGTGGATTAGACTGGTAGCCGATATACCCTGAGTGGTTTTTTACTCGCACGAGTTTTCCACTTCTTCATCAAAATTATTGTGTTGATTTTGTGTGGTTTGATTTATTTGTTGCTTTATTTTCTGTTATTTATTTAATATTTACAGTATATTTTACTTGTTGTTTATTGTGGTTGCTTGTTGAGGTTCCATAGTTACAATAATCAGGACTTGTCTTGTTTATTGTGTTTAATTTCGCATAGGGTCGGAACTTTAGGTAATTGTGAATTTTTACCATCTATTAGGAAATATTCAGTGAGTCGTTCAGTGTTTATCAAATAAACACTTACATGTCTATACGAGTCTCCTGAGACTCATGGTTCATTGGGATAAACCATCGGACTAAGTCACGATATACGACATGTACTGGTCTCAGCGGATTTTACTAACCAACCCGTATTAGTAAATCTTGACCAAGAAATTTATTTAAGGATATACATCTTATAGTGACGCTTCCCAATGTCAATTACAAACTACGTTGTAACTGCGCACTATATTGTAAATCCTAGGGTCTTTGTCTAATACACATGTATCACTAAACCAGATTTAGTTTCAATCTAATTGTAATTAGATATCTAATCGAAATTAGATCGAATATGTGTATAAAAGACAAGAGGTGCTACCATTAAATAAGTAATATTATGGAAAAATGAATTATTCATATTTATGGATCTGACATAAATACGATCCGGATTGGCACTCTGAGTACCAACCCTAACAGTCTAATGGTCTTTCAGTGACCTTCTTAGACATATTCATGTTCATTTTCCCTTACTTACTGATAAACACTAAAAAAAATATACATTTATTAAAAGAAAAATTAATCATTTTACATTTTTTGTTTCATTAACCCCTTAATTTACCACATTTGTGAATCCATATATTTTTATTGTGATTTTTATTTCTTTTATAGGTAAAAAAAAATACTTTAGATGCATAACTAGAAAAATGGACGTGGCATTTGAATTTTCGAAGCTATAAACTAAAAAAAAAAACGTTATAATAGTATACGATTTCGAAAATTCTAACTTTACGTAATTTTCATAATTTGTTTATAACTTTTTACTCCGATATTGGATTGATGGGATTCTAGTTCCAAATGAAAGAAGACTCAAATATCTACAACTTTACTGCTTACAAGATTTTCTAGTTCTGAAATTTTCAAGATCGAAATTGATGAAATTCCAAAGTGTTATATGTAATTATTAAAGATAAAAATAAAATTAAAACAATTAAATTTTTAAAAAAAAACAACAACTAAATGCCAATCTACCGAAAATGGATTGTATCTTCTCTCCACCACTTTTCAATTTGTAAAACTTTACAAATAGTAAAGTTTTATAATTTACAAAGTGATATGTTGAGTACCTCTATAAATAGAGGAGCTCGTCACCTCACTCAGTAGCAAAATTTCCAGAGGTCTCTCTTGAGACTTTGTGGGATGAGCTATTGTATGTATTTTTTCTTTTATTAATAAAATTATGATTGTTTTTATTTATATTTTGTTCTGCTAATTTGTATCATGCTAAGATAAATGGCAAAGCTAGAGGTATGAAAATATATGGGATTTTTATTTATGTTATATTTTATAAATTGTGATAATTTCTCAAGTAAAATTCATACTCTTTCCAATTTATTGAGGGCTCTTGACTAGTTGTAAACAGTCTCTAATTAACACAGATAATACTTGAATCTCATAAATGAGAGAGTGTGGATTATTAAATATCTGGATTAATTATAGACGATAAAATTCCAC
This sequence comes from Zanthoxylum bungeanum, assembly GCA_019454045.1. Classification (NCBI taxonomy): domain Eukaryota; kingdom Viridiplantae; phylum Streptophyta; class Magnoliopsida; order Sapindales; family Rutaceae; genus Zanthoxylum; species Zanthoxylum bungeanum. The sequence goes on along the minus strand of SKCR01005879.1, from coordinate 6,101 downwards.
CAATATGGCTAGTTTTTATATATTTGGCATAATCGAGTACCTAACTGCACTTGTTATAGATAAATGTTATCACTGTCTTTATGACTGGTTTTATATGTTTTGGCATATTTAGTACCTTGACATGACTAATTATCGACATGACGAATTACATGTGTTGACAGAATTAATACCTGATAATTATGAAATAAATTGATTGGGAAATAATTATAATTTATATTTTATAAAAAGTAAAAATTATTTATATTTGAAATATTAAGAGTTGATCCACTAAACCTAGTATTTTATTTTATTATTTTTATTTCATTAATTGAATTATTATTTTATCTTATTAAATTTATTTTTTGTGGATCGACCCCGGACTTACCGAGTTATTTTATTATTTCGACACTCTTACATTTGGGAGTAAAGAACCACTCTGTAAGTGTGTCAAGTTTTGACGTCGTTGCCGGGGAATAAAATTTTATATATAGAATAATAATTTAACATTATAATATTTTTCACTTTTGTGTCATTTTGTGTGTTTTAAAAATATATATTTTTTATTGTTATTTTTTGTATTAAAAAAAACCATACTAAATTATAGTCTCGGGAATCTGACTTTAAAAGACATTGTTTACCAATTATAAGAAAATTGGATGGGAAGCATATCTTCGACCCATAAAGGGCGTTCAAGCCGTTACTAGACGTAAAATCAGAGGAAGATGTGAGTCACAATCACAACTACATGTCAATTTACTATTTTGATTTTTTTTTTTTATTGTTTTAAGCTAGAATATTTCTTTTTAGTAGCGGTGTTGTAGATTCAATTGTCAATACCACACGAATCATGTGATGTATTCTAAACTCTACTTCTTCTTATTCAGATATTGGGAAACATGTCTCAATTTGGTTGGCAGGGAGGGGGGATAGTTGACTAGAATATTTTTACTTTTAATTTTTTTAGAAAAAAATTTTGTTCTGTGTGTTAAAAAAAAAAAAAAAAAAAAAATTATTTTTATGTTATTTTTTAACAAGTTATTTTTGTTTTAAACTATTTAAGTTTATGAATTCTCCATAAAATTGTTTAAATTTGATTTTCATATGCTCATTTAATAAGTATTATCAATATACATGGTAACATATGATCATTAGTTATAAGTGAAAATTTTATAATATTCAGTTCTCTATTTTGTTGGAGACAGTACCTAAAAGCAATGAGTTTGTGTTTTTTTAAAAAAAAAATCAAATAAAAAAAACTAACCAAGTTTGTAGTTAGTAACCGAACATCTTGCCTCAGCAAGTAATGATTGTTCAAGTAAAACGTTAGAGCTTGAGTTTAAAAAAAGAAAAAAAAAAGTGCTAATAAGTTTGATTTTGTAGCATCTTTAACTCGAGCAATTATTTCGGTATTTAGTACCCTAAAGCCGACTGGTCTATGAGTCACTGACCCAAAACTCGTTAAATGGGTTAAAAAGAAAGTTTAAGAAAATCAGACACTTTTCTTTTTATCATTTGAGATCCGAGCAATTAAGTCTGTAAAGGTGTCTTAATACCTAATGACTTAAAGCCAAGTGTTTTGGGAGTCGCTGACTCAAATCTCATTTCAAGGGTTGAAGATATTATTCAAAAAAGATTATATATAAATAAATTTTCATTGTCAAAAATGTGTAAATTCTAATATAACTTTAGGAAAAAAATATTACTTTTTTTAACAAGACCTATGAATATTGTGGGCAAAATAAATTGATTGATACTTTGTCTCATATGTGTATGGAAATATGGTAAAAAAAAATACATAAGAATTTACTTAATTGATAATTTAGAAAGAAAGAAAATAATTATTGGCTTGGATAAGAATTTTTCTTTTAAGTTTTCGCTTAAATTACTAAAGACTAGTAATAAGCTAGTGGGAGGTGTAATGAACACTAAGAAGTGTAAATTTATTAAAATGAAAATTAATCATTTTACACTTGTAGTTTCATTAATCCTCTTAATTTACCACATTTGTGAATTAATAATTAAATTTATATTTTATATATTTTTAGTGTGATTTTTATTTCTTATATAGATGGAATAATATTTTGGATGCAAAACTAAAAAAATGAACGTAACATTTGGAATTTGGAAGCCATAAACTTAAAATGGCGTTCTAACAATGTACGATTTCGGAAATTCCAACTTTGCGTATTTTTTGTATTTTGGCCATAACTTTTTACTCAGATATCAGATTGAGGTGATTCTAGTTTCAGATGAAAGAACACTCAAATATATACAACTTTGATGGTTTACAAGATTTTCTAGTTCTGAAGTTTTCAATATGTAATCATTAAAGACAAAAATAAGAAGAAGAAAAAACTAAATGTCAATCCAGTGGATTGGCATCTTCTCTCCATCACTTTGCAATTTGCAGAACTTTACAAATTGTAAATTTTTACGATTTACAACGCGGGTTGTTGAGTGCCTCTATAAATAAAGGAACTCAGCACATCATTCAGTAGCAAAATTTCCACATGTCTCTCTTGAGACTTTGTAGGATGAGCTCTTGTGTGTATTTTTTCTTTTGTAATTTATTTTCTTTTATTTATATCTTGTTATGCTAATTTCTATCATGTTGGGGTAAATGGTGAAGCTGGTGGTATGAAAATATAGGTGATTTTTTTTATATTATTATTTTATAAATTTTGATAATTTCCCAAATAAAATCATACTCTTTCTAGTTTATTGAAGACTCTTGACTAGCAGTAGATAGTCCCTCATTGACACAAATAATACTTGAATCACATAAATGAGAGAGAATGAACTATTAAAGATCAGGATTAATTATACATAATATTGTTCCGGCTATATAACTAGTTTTATATTTTTGGCATAATTGAGTACTTAAGTGGACTTGTTATAAACAAATTTTATCACCGCATTTATATCTAGTTTTATATGTTTTGGCATATTTAGTACCTTGGCAGAACTAATTATCAACATGACGAATTACATGTGTTGGAATAATTAATACCTGATAATTATGAAATAAATTGATTGAGAAATAATTATAATTTATATTTATAAAAAGTAAAACTTATTTATATTTGTAATATCAAGAGTGGATCCCCTAAACCTAGTATTTTATTTTATTAGTTGAATTATTATTTTATCCTATTTATTTTTTATGGATCGATCCATGACTTACCAGATTATTTTATTATTTCGACACTCTTATACTTAAGAGTAAAGAATCACTATGTGAGTGTGTCACTTACGCGGTGTTTGGTCCCGCTAAGTTGGTTTCACACCCCTAAGTTACAATACTTGTGAGATTTTCAAGACAAGTTATTTTTTAACATATGGTTAAGTACGCATTTTGAATTCAGATGTTTATGTTTTTAGTTCATGTTTATAATTTCAATCCATGATCCAGTTTTTCAGCTCAAGATTACAGTTTAAGTTTCCAATTTACCGTCATGTGAGCAATTGCAAATTTATGATATGTTTTCAGTCTATGTTTATAATTTTCATGTTCATGTTCATGATACAGTTTACAATTCATGTCTACAGATTTCAAGTCACGTTTACACGTTACAATTTTCAAGTCATGACTTCAGTTCATATTTATGTTTACAGTTAATGTTCATGTTGACACTTTTGGTTCATGCTATAGCTTTTTATTCATGACATGTTCGTTTTTGTTTTTCATGCTTACGGATTACAGTCACGTTATCATGAATCAATTCTCAAGTCACGTTACAGATGTTTAATTCATGTCACAAGTTTATGCATATATGTGAGTTGCAGTTCAAGGTACTTGATTTACTTATGCTCCATGAATTAGGTTTGAAGAAATTTCATTTATGTATGCAATTTCATGTTGTTATACATTAGATTTATGTGTTCACTCATTAGGTCGTTCGTATGACTGACTCCATTTTTAATTTGGTGTTGCAGGATTTCATAAATGCAGGGGACAAACTTTGGAGAAGGTAGACACGAGCTGCAGTCATTAGGAGCACAATTTAGCCATATACGTGTACATGTATTTATCATATTAGGCCATGTGGCCGAATGTCATCAAGTGTAGATCATGTTATATCATGTATGTTTCAAGTATTTCATGCGCATTGTATGTCAAACATGCATGTATTTAGTTCAGTCAACTCAGTTATGTATTATGATATGTCGCGCATGTGCAAGTCATGAGGCTCATGGAGATGATAACGTTGTCTCCAGTAAGTCATGACATGTCAAGCAATTTTGTTCATCAATCATGATTTATAATAGCATAATATAATTTGAAAACTTATGGAAAATATCGACTTCACCGCAGTTTTATATAGACTTTTTTCAGAGTGAGAACCGGTGACCAAAATAGAAAACAACGCACTCAATAATAATTATCACCGTGGATTTTTGTGTTTTGAATTTGCACTCCACATACCCATAATTTATTTATTTATTGGGAAAATGATTTCACTAGATGGGGAATATGAGCATATTTACAAACCTATGTCACTTTCCACTTAATATCCTATATGAAGACTCTGGAGTGATTAAGAAGTTCTAAGAGTTGTTGCCGTGTAGTTGACTGTCACCACAAGGTCCTAGATGCAAACTTTCATTACCCTGGAAATGAAGTAATGAATAAGCTAGTCTCATTCGTACACTGAAACATCTCCATTCCAACTGCATGAGGCGAATACGTTGGGCATAATGGGATGAAAAGCAACATCTATACAAGCCTGCTCATATGCCTTGATCGTTCTCTCAAGCTTAGACGATCTGCAATCGTAAAAGTAGATTAGAACCATCCGAAGAGCCTGAATCAAGCTTCACCCCCATCCAAGCTAAAACCATACTTGATTGGGAACCCAGATGTGCCATGGCTTTCATATCTCTGGTCCATTTCTTTTAATATCGGTCATCATCTTTCTTCTGTGCCATTCTTACAAGTTGCTTCCAAATGGTGACTTGGGATCTATAGAAAAATTATTAAGCATATTAAAATCACAGTTTGTACAAAGTGTTTATATAAAGTATCCAACTGCAAATAAAAGACACGAAGTTTTGGTTGCTGGGACTTGATATCGACTAAAGCAAGCATTGTTAGAAGTCATTAACACATAAAGTTGATTGTACTAAGATATGCAGTCTCCTCTGTTTGAATGGGACTAACATAAGGTGAAGAAGGTTAAAAGATGATTCTGACTCTAAACAAGTTTGACTTATTTACTTCCTATACTTGCCTATAAATTTTATTCTAAGGTTCCCTTAGATGCAATATTTGCACTACACATTTTGAACAACCAACTTAAAACTACTACTTTACAGAAAATAAGGAATGCTTCTTAGTGTAAAATAATTTCCAGTAAACAATAATTTATCGTGACGCTCAGCGTTATGCCTTTTGAACTTGCAAAATTCAAGAAAACAAACTAATTAAGTATGCCAGTGGTGTGTGCATGTGCATTGACAAGCTATGGCTGTCTAATTATTAAAGCTTTTTTGCTAACAATAAAAACTAGAAACTGATCACCCATTGAAGCTCTATTGAACTACTTTGTCCATCTAAAAGAACATGAATAAAGGGCGAAATTCAAAATAAAATGAGAAGTTGCCAACATCACAAAATCCTACTGGGCAATGAAACTAGGGGTGATGCAGGGAATCTCTAATTGATTCTCAGAGTACCGGGTCAAGATATTATTTTAACCCCCCACCCTTTGGCTAAAAGACTAGCTCACTGGTTTGTTCATCACTTTGAGCTTAAAGTCCTAAACTTAATCAATATTTAAGCATTTTTAAGCACAAGATGAATTTTTCTAACATATTTGTGGGTTCATGAGAATGGCAGTCCAAGATACAAAGGAAAATAACTATAATGACCATACATGGAGAGTCAATTACCTAATTAGTCAGTGGAACCTCTTGTGAGACATCCCAAACAATAATGGAATTCTCACTCATACTGGCTCCAGATACATCACTAGAAGAGACAAATTGCTTACCATTGATGGTAAATTCAAAGTCAAGAATTGGACCCAGACTTCGAACATATTCATGTGCCACCTTTCCGGTTCTCTAATATTCCACAATCTGAGGGAGCCCTTTGATCCCCCAGAAAGGAAGAGGTTGGA
>SKCR01005878.1:0-134464 GCA_019454045.1 Zanthoxylum bungeanum | reverse complement strand
CTACTAAATATTTTAATAAAGGATGAAGAGATTCTAGATCCCCAAACCCAAGCCCGCAAGCAAGTAAAGGAAGGTCGTAAGCAGAGACGATTAATTATCTTAACCAAGAAACCCGACATAGACAGCGCCCTAAGCTATCCAGATTCTCACCCCTCAATAATACAGGTAGAAGAAATTATCCTGAAGAAGTCCATCTGATACCTATCTTACATGAGTAATAGACTCTACCAGAACATAGAGTACCAGAACGAGGACAATAATGTCCATCGAGATGAAAAAGCTTATCCCAGCTTTAATCAATAAGGATAAAGATATTCATAAAGAAACCCGATAGGAGTTTATGTTAGGAAAAAAATAGAAGACATTAAAAGGTAGATCACTCAGAAAATGACCAAGGAAATTTTTGAAGTTAGAAAGAAAAGAACCTAACATTTTTCAAGAATCTACACCAGCCAGCACGAGGCTTATAGTACTAAGTAGAAGTCCATAGAATAGGTAAAACGGAGTAGAACCCATAAATCAGACTGATACCAATAGGAAACCCTCAAAGTTTAAATAGACAGACCTATGAGGATGGAGACACTCAGGAGTAACAAGAGTACCAGTACGGACAGTATGACATAATTCCATAGTCGTGACCTATAGCAAGAGCGGAGATCCAGAGAGTAGCTCATAAGACAAGTCACCACTAACCCCAGCAACACATCTTAGACCCAAGAGATAGGATATAGAGACAATACATAAGGATACAATTAGTAACAAGAAAGTTCAGAGCAAATAGTGACACAGATAGCTTAGCTTGAGGACAGCAAGTAAATGAAGCCCCTAGGTTGATTGATAAATATTAAGGAACCTTAAGACATGGAATCGTCAATACAGACGAGACGTATGATACATGATATAAATTATGTTTGAACATGTATACACTCATGAAATGACTTTTGGATATTTGGCAAGTTCCTCACAGTTCCGATACGAAATTCGTTCCAAGATTAAATCTGGACAGCATATGGTATTTGGGTTGTAACTATTTCATACAATCTCTTATTTTTATGAACTTTATATCGTCGGAAAGATAAGATCGAGACCTACAACTTCCACGTTGAGAAGTTTTCCAAATTCTAACCAAAACCAGGTCAAAAAATGAAACTAAAAAATTTATTTGAATAATACCTGAGGACCACTCTAGAAAATTCTCGAAGTTTCTCAAAATTTCTAAATTTTTCTTCAATGCAGATGGGACGCATGATACATGGTATAAATTATGTTCGAACACGTATACACTCTTGAAATGACTTTTGGATATTCGGCAAGTTCCTAGCAGTTCCGATACGAAATTCATTCCAAAATTAAATCCGGACTACCCATGGTATTTGTACCGTAACTATTTCATACGATCTCTGATTTTTATGAACTTTATATCGTCGGAAAGCTAAGATCGAGGCCTAATAATTCTATGTTGAGAATCTTTCCAAATACAAACTAGAAGCATGGAAAAAATACAGCTCAAAAATTCAGATGAATAGTATCTGAGGACCACTCTAGAAAATTCTCAAAATTTCTAAATTTCTAAATTTTTCACCAATTATATCAATTAAAAATAGCCCCTAGTATAAAATGGGATGCTATTCAAACATCCCAAAGATTTGGAGAAAGAAGAAAACGTGAAAGGAAGAAGAAGAATAAGAAGAAGAAAAAGAAGAAGAAAGAGATTGAGATTTACAAGTTTAGAAGAAATTGGAAAGAGAATGGAGAGAATCCAACCCAAATCAAGCTTAGAAAGAATAAAATGGAGCTTGGAGGCTCTAGTTGTGAAGGAAAATTTGATTCAAGATCATTGACAGGAACCACAATTCCCTTCGACAAAGTGGTATAATACCAGCTTGATTCTGAACCTGTGAGTGGACTCTTCTCTTAAACTGATTTTATTTAACTATTTTGATATCAAACTTACTTTTCCGCACATAAGGCATTAGCCAAAGTTTAATTACAGATGTTTTACAATTAAAATTGTTTTAGAAAGAATGATTTCAAAAGCTTGAGTTTCATGATTTTTGGAGGGATGGGAGAAAAACCCACCTTAGTATGTAACTTGACTCATATATGGAATTGACGGTTACAGATATCATGTGCATAAGCAGTTCAGGACTATGGATGATTGATGCCTCTAGATCCTAGATTTTGAGTCAGGAGGGTACCATAGATCCGCACCCCCAGCTCCAGATTTGTTGCCTGGAGGATGGTGATACGTAACGCCCCAAGACCACCAAATACATGCGTACGGTGAAACTCTCCCAAACGCCATATTTTGAGTATGGGGGGACGGCAGTACGTAATGCCCCCATGTGCCAGATATTCAGATTTCAGATATAGATTTTCAAATATAAAGTTTCGAATATGGATTTCTTATAAACAGGTTTTCGGATATGGATTTTCAGACACAGATTTACAGGTAAGATGATTTTAAGAAAGAGTTTTCATAAGAAACTGTTTTACGAGAATTTCATAAATTTATAAACCAAAAGTAGTTTTTAGGAAAGTTTTCTAGAAATAGAATTATATTCAGATAAGAAAAGAGATTTCAGAAAGATGATTTCCTTGAGATGAAAGATGAATAGAACCATGGGTTTTCAAAGAGCATTTTAGTTCCTAATTTAAACTGTCCACTCACTAGATCATTCAAATGATCTAACCCCCTCACTCCCAGTGTTTCTTCTGTTTTGCAGGTTACTCATAGGACGAGCTCGAGAGGATGGATACTGATTGTAGTCACTACGGTGTTGAGTCCACCAGGTCAAGCACCAGGTCAAGTCAGATACAGAGTTCAGTCAGAGTCAGAGTAAAGTCATGCATCAGATGTATTATTAGTAAAGTTCGTATATGTATGAGTTAGCAATGTCCAAGTAAAGAGTATAAGTGTAATAGTATTGAGTTATGAGCATTGAGATGTATTTTTACGTTATTGATTGGGGCAATGGTCCATATGCATGAGTGTATGTTTGAAATAATAATAATAGTGTTAATTATGGTCAGTGGCTCAGGGGGATAGGGCGGCCTATTCTCTGCATGTAGCATCACCTAGATGGGGATGTTACAAAAATGGTATCAGAGCATGGTCTACGGAGTTCGTGACTGCAGTGGGTAGCGTGTTGGGGTCTTGTATACGCAGTATGTTCGGGATACCCGTATCCGAGGCACTACCTCAGACAGGTTAGTAAAATTCTCAAAGCTATCTGAATCTTCTTCATAATGAAGTAACCATAACCCTTATTCTAGCTGGAAATCCTTCTCTAGTTAGACCTGGCCGGCGGTTCGGTTCCGATTTGGAACCGAACTGAATCGGTCGGTTCCAAGTACCACAAGTGTGGAACCGGAACCGAACCGATTAATTCCGATTCGGTTCCGGTTCCAGTTCGAACCTTTTTTTTTTAATTATATAAAAAAATCTAAAATAAATTAAAATAAATTAGATTAATTTAATAAATAAATAAAATTATTAAATTAAAGAGCTTGAACTTAAATTTTAAAAAATTTAAGTTGTTTACGTATCATCGAGGGGTGAGAGGAATTAAGGCTCACGTAGTTCCATTACCTATTTTTTTGGCCATTGGACATTTTTTTTTTATTTAGGGGCAGGGAGCCAACGACTACTAGCTGTTAGGGAGGGTTCATGTTGGAACCGCTGGAACCAAACGGTTCCAAACGATTCGATAGGGGGTCGAACCCTAACCGAACCGATCCTTTACGGTTCCGGTTCCGGACTTGGAACCATAACCATCCGGTTCCTACCAGTTCAGTTTCAGTTTGGTTCTGATTCCGAACCGAAACCTTGGCCGGGTCTATCTCTAGTTTTCCTGACTTATCAACAGAAGTTCAAGACAAGTTATGATAACATATAGTAAAGTTTTAAGAATAGTTACGTAAAGGAGTGGGAAGAGAAAGCGATAAGAAAAGTAAAGAATGGTACATAGATGTTCAAGCAACTAGAGCCAATAAGAGATAAAGATACAAAAACAGATAAATAAGGAAGTACCAGAACCTATTGTAGTAAAGAGAAAGAATAAGTCTGAGTAAAAGAAAAATATCAAAGTAGATCTAAGTAAGGTTCATTCACTTCTCGTGACATTCTTTCCTTCCTAGTAAGACACATTCCCTCATCAGAAAATTCATTTTAGTAGACCCAATAACCTTAAGTACCTCATATAGATAGCAAGTTCCCCGATTAATGAAGGATAGTCAGAAAGATAAAATAAGCAAGAAATCAGGATTAGACGTGGAAGTTTCAGTAGACAAGAAATTCCAAAAAGGATGAAGAGATTCTAGATCCCCAAACTCAGGCTCACAAGTAAGTAAATGAAGGTCATAAGCAGAGAATATTAAAATACCTTAACCAAGAAACCAGACATAGAAATGACCCTAAGCTATCCAGATTCTCACCCCTCAATAATACTGGTTGAAGAAATCGTCCTGAATAAGTCTATCTCATACATATCTTACATGAGTAATGGACTCTACCAGGACATAGAGTATCAGAACGAGGACAACAATGTCCATCGAGATGAAAAAGCTTGTCCCAGCCCCTTTCAGTAAGGATAAAGATATCTGTAAAGAAGCCTAATGGGAGTTTGTCTTAGGACAGAAATATAAGACATTGAAAGGCAGATAGCTCAGAAAATGACCAAGGAAAATTTTGAAGTTAGAAAGAAAATAACCGATTATAGTTCAAGGATCTACACCAGCCAGCACGAGGCTTACAGTACTAAGTAGAAGTCCATAGAATAGGTAAAACGGAGTAGAACTCATAGATCAGACTGATACCAATAGGAAACCGTCGGAGTTTAAACAGAAAGATCCATAAGGATAGAGACACTCAAAAGTAACAAGAGTACCAGTACGGATAGTAGGGTAGAATACCATAGTCGTGACCTATAGCGAGAGCGGAGATCCAGAGAGTGGCTCATATGACAAGCCACCACTAACCACGACAACACATCTTAGACCAAAAATATACGATATGGAGACAATACAAAAGGATACAGTTAGTAACAAGAAAGTTTAGAGCATATAGTGACACAGATAGCATAGCTTGATGACAGTAAGTAAATGAAGACCTTAGGATGTTTGATAAATATTAACGAACCTTAAGACATGGAATCGTCAATGTAGACGGGACGCATGATACATGGTATAATTTATGTTCGAACATGTATACACTCATGAAATGACTTTTGGATATTCGGCAAGTTCCTCATAGTTCTAATACGGAATTCGTTCCAATATTAAATCCGGATAGCCTATGGTATTTCAATTGTAACTACTTCATATAATCTCTTCTTTTTTATGAACTTTATTTCATCAGAAAGATAAGATCGAGACCTACAACTTCTGCGTTGAGAAATTTTCCAAATTCGAACCAAAAGCAGGTCAAAAAATGAAACTCAAAAATTCAGTTGAATAGTATCTGATGACCACTCTAGAAAATTCTCAAAGTTTCTCAAAATTTCTAAATTTTTCTCCAATTATATCAATTATAAATAGCCTCTAGTATAAAATGGGATACTATTCAAACATCCTGAAGACTTGGAGAAAGAAGAAAAATTGAAAGGAAGAATAAGAAGAAAGAGAGTGAGACTTGCAAGTATATAAGAAATTGGAAAGTGAATGGAGAGAATCCAACCCAAATCAAGCATAGAAAGAATAAAATGGAGATTGGAGGCTCTAGTTGTGAAGGAAGAATTTGACTGCAATTCCCTTCTATGATGTGGTATAGTACCAGCCAGATTCTGAACCTGTGAGTGAACCATTTTCTCAAACTGATTTTATTTAACTATTTTAATATCAAACTTACTTTTTCGCACATAGGGCATTAGCCAAATGTTTATTACAGATGTTTTACAATTAAAGTTGTTTTAGAAAGAATGATTTCAAAAACATGTGTTTCAAGATTTTTGAAGGCATTTGGGAAAAACCCACCTCAGTATATAACTTGACTCAGATATGAAATTGATGGTTACAAATATCGTGTACACACGCAGTTCAGGACTATGGATGACTGATGCCCCTAGATCCCAGATTTTGAGTCAGGAGGGTAGCATAAATCCTCACCCCCGGCGATACGTAATGCCCCAAGACCACCAGATATTTGCGTACGGGGAATGCTCCCAAGCGCCAGATTTTGCGTATTAGGGATGGCAGTATGTAACACTCCATGTGTCAGATATTCATATTTCAGATATAGATTTTCATAGACAAAGTTTCGGATCTGGATTTCTCAAAAACAGATTTTCAGATATGTATTTTCAGAGACAGACTTACAGGAAATATGATTTTAAGAAAGAGTTTTCATAAGAAACTGTTTTACGAGAATTTCAGAGATTTATAAACTAAAAGCAGTTTTTAGAAAAACAATTTAGAAAGATAATTATATTCTAATAAGGAAAGAGATTTCAGAAAGATGATTTCCTTGAGATGAAAGATGGTTTTAGAACCATGGGTTTTCAAAGAGCGTTTTAGTTCCTATTTTAAACTGTCCACTCACTAGAAAGTTCAAATGATATAACCCCCCACTCCCAGTGATAATGTTTTGCAGGTTACTCGGAGGACGAGCTCGAGATGATGGATACTGATGGCAGTCACTAGAGTGTTGAGTCCACCGGGTCAATTTAGTTACTGGGTTCAGCCAGAGTCAGAGTAAAGTCATGCATCATATGTATTATTAGTAAAGTTTGTATATGTATGAGTTAGCAATGTCCAAGTTACAAGTATAAGTGTAATGTTATTGAGTTATGAGCAGTGAGATGCATTTTTATGTTATTGATTGGGGAGATGGTCTATATGCATGAGTGTATGTTTGAAATGAGAATAATAGTGTTATTCATAGTCAGAGACTCTGGGGGATAGGGTAGCCCATTCCTTGCCGGTAGCATCACTTGGAGGGGGATGTAACAATTCTTCAATACAAAAGGCATGACTTTGTAATAATACAAACCTTATGGGATGATGAAAATGTTGGACAATTATGACCTACAACATCACTATTTGTACAGAACATGGTGTTGTTGTACAAATTAACTATGTGACAAAGGAAATTGCTCTTTTATCATTTGTAATTGGATTACTTGGATATATATAAATGATAAAAGTTCTTATTATTAGTTCCGGATTAATAAGATATGAGACAATATTAATCCACAAAGGTTTAATCATTAAATGTTCATAGTTGTAGTATTATCGAGACAGGACATCGATAATGCGGAATAGACTAGTATTACACTTGTGCGTGTTATGGAAGCGTAACGGCATAGTTCTCATATATTTGGATATTGGATACTCATGCAAGTGTAATAGGAGGTTCAGTTTACCAGTGGTACGGAAACAGCTTCACTCTGGATAGACCCCTCGGAATCCCATTGGTAGTATGACTATGTGTCTATGGGAATCCGAATCAGGGTAGGTGTATTTGATCTTAACCTGAGATTTGCATCGCTAATACTTGCGACAATCAGTATACTTTGATTTTGGTCGTCCAGGGCTTTAACAGGTTTTGTGTACGCCTTTTCTGGGTATGCTGAGAATCTTAGTGTATTGGGTGTGATGTCAAGATGGAAGTATCACTTCAGTCATATGGAGATGATGATCACACAGGGATACAGAACTGGTACTCTAAGTGCTATAGCCATCGGGGAAGATGACTAGGTCATGACTTTCCGATCATAAAGAGACTAGTTTCTAGTGATCCGATATATGCTTCGTACGGGGAAGACACAACTCCAGCCTCAGGCCTAGCATGTGACATCCGATACTGGATCATAATATGCAATACTATGTATACTACGCTTGACAAAGATCTTGTATTCTGTAGAAGAATATTTCTGGAGAATTGGGTAGAGACGGTGTTTTGCTAGAAGCCAACCATGTCTTGTAAATCGGTAAGTACGTGGTACCGGGTACGCACGTATTTGGATAGTCCGATAACCGTATTTACTGCCAACGTATCCATGGATCTCTTGGGTCGCATCCCAAAGATTCACCGATGACATTTGACTCGAATAGAATTAATCTGGGATTAATTATGAGAGAGAAAATTAATCTGGGATTAATTACGGTAATAATTAATCTGGGATTAATTACGGTAATACGGGAATTAATTATCATAGAAAGAATTAATCCGGGATTAATTGCGTCGAGAATTTATCTGTGATTAAATTCGTCGAGAAGAGAGAGAACGCAATTAATTTGGAATTAATCGGTAAAGTAAATTTAATAGTTAAATTGGATTTTACTATTTAATTTATTTAATTGGGCTAAGATAATATATTAGATATATTAAATTGAAATTTGATTTCAATACGGAATTAAAATTGGATTTTAATTCAAGCGAACGAATTAATTTAGAATTAATTCGTAAGCGAGTTCCGTAATAATTTTGCTAGGTATTATTATTTAATTAAATTTGATTTAATTACGTTACAACGGAAAATTCGTTTAATTGGATTAAACGACCTGAGCCCAAAAGTGTGTTGTGTAAGTAATTTGAATTTTGAATTCAATTAGGTGGGACACACTTACATACATCATCTAGTCATTTGTTGATGGAAGTTGTTGGGACAATTAAAATTGGATTTACTAACGCATCACACCTACCAACAAAAGATAATTAATTAATGAATTTTTTGGAATTATTCATTATTATCTCTTTTTCCCATTTTGCCGTGTGGCCATTGAATTCCCTTTTTTGAGGCCGAAAAGAAAAGCACTTTTTTTCTTCTTAATTGGCCGATTTTGGCCTCTATCTTTAGAAGATTAGAAAATGGCTCTCTATTTTGAACATTAGCCGAATAAAAGGAGAATGGCCTCTGACTTGAAGGCAGGCCGAATTGGCCTCTAATCAGCTTGGCCGAAAGGAACAAAGTCAATTGGCCTCTGACTCTTTTGAAGATTGGCCGATTGCTTTTCTCTCTCTTAGGCAAATTTGCTTCTCCTTGGGTGACAAAATTTGTTTCATTTTGTTCTTGCTAGCACATAAAAGAGTCAAGTGAAGGTGATATGGATACTCACCAATGAGTTTGGAACCACAAAGAGGGCTTGGAAGCTTCAACATCCATGAAAAGTTTCGAACTCAACCGATCAATGTAATTCCTCCGCAACTTATTTTTGATTTTATTCACACACGAATCACGCTTAGAGATCCTGTGGCATGTCTAGGACAATAACAATGGTATCAGAGCGAGATCTAAGCTTGATTTGATTCTAGGGTTTGTAAACTTTAATTTGGTATTTTATGCTTGGAGCTTGATTTTGCCTAAATTGATGAGTTGGTTGAGTTTATATGATATTGAATTGGAGTTGTATATCATTGGATTTGTGATAAATTGATTAGTTCAAAAATCCCTAAAATCCATGTTTGGCCGATTACTACCCTATGAGGACTCATGGTGATTTTTTGAAAATTAGTAATTGGATATGTTAATTGGCATGAAATGTATTTTAGATGTTGATTTAATTGGATTGAAATCAAATTGTATGATAATTTCCTTGCCAAAACGTGAGTATGTAGCATGTTATAATGAATTGTTTTGCTTCAATTTGTGTTGGACATTAATTGGAAATATTGAGTATGATTAATTGAATTAATTAGTATTTTGGAATATTAGATTAATTGATTAATTATACTAATTGTACTTTAATTAGATTAATATATAATTTGGAATGATATTAATTTAATTTGTTGTAATTGGGCATAACGGGCTTGGTTGGGCCAATTTTGGTTTAGGACAATTGGTTGGATCCAATTGGGCCTAAAACCATTTCCATAAAGTCCAAATATAACATTTGGGCCATTAAAAATTTAATTGGGCCTAATGGGCCAAAATTGATTTTATGGCATAAGGGTGATTCCTTATTGGGCCTTTACATCTTGGGTTTGATCCATAATGGCCAAAGCCCATGTCTAAAGAATTAATTAAAAGCCCATTGGACTTTAATTAAAAAATATTGGATACTAATTGTGCCTTTGAGACCCATGTAGATTGGATTTGGAATCCAAGTCTAAAAGGACTTTTAAAAGTGTAATCATTTAATTTGGAATTAAATATGAATTAGTATTGAATATAATTTAAATTGGATTTAAAATTATAATTCGATATAATTTAAGAATACGTACTTTGAGTATTTATTCTTAAACGAGTTGGACTCGCGCAAATCAAATCGTTATTTGAACATTGGATGGTCATTAATTCAAAGATTAATTAATTAGATTAATTGATTGAATAACATGCTTTGTGTGAATACTTGGATGTATTGTATGAATAATGTATATCGGATGGATATTAGAAGGGTGAGGGCAATTTTGGAAATTGTTTTAATAAATTTAGAATTTATTAAATTGGACCTACGTGTCCAGCCTATTATCTCCTTATCTCATTGTATTTCTCTTCTCACCAATTCCCCTCAATGTAAATGAGGTTTATTTAGAAGTATTATGTAATTGGGTAGAAGTAAGAATAGAACTAGCGGGAGAGAGGAAAATGAGAGATTTGTTCTAGGAACAATTTGTATCGTATATCCATCTGCATATCATTATTAATTTATTTCACGTCTTATTATGCTTTTAGAATGCATGTTTAAGGGTGTATAATGAGACATAATTAAAGATAATAAATTGGTTTCCAAATCGCGACAAAAACCCTCATTTTATATTAAGCATTTTTCCTTCCATTGAGTGATTCTCTCTCAAGATCCAAGATTGGCATTGGTTTGTTGGCCAAAGTCAAGACATTTGTCTATCGCGGATGTGTTTGAATCACAAAAGCTTTGTACCATATCGTACGTATTGGGCAAGTTGTGATTTGTTGGCCAAAGTCAAGGTCACTTCTTGTTCATCGACCTTGATTACGAAGCTTCCTTACTGTCAATGGTTCACGATTAACTAGTTTCATTAAGCTTGTTGAGCCAAAGCCAATGCTTAGTTGATTCAGAGGAAAAAGGTTATGAAATATATTGGATATATTTATATATATTGGATATATGTTTCAGACTTGAAGGTCCACCTACTGGATCTAGGAATTGAATGGGATCCAATTGATCTTAGAGATCTACCTAGTTAAGTTTCATACAACTTGTTGGCCAAAGTCAAGGTTGTGTGTTATTTAACGGGATCCTAGCCCACTAGGAAACTAGGTTTCCTGAGTACTCCACAGAGGGTTAGAGGCTCGCCGAAAAATAGTGGGAGACAAGTATTAAATTTGCAATTTCGTTTAAATACTTGCCAATACGCGCTCATTTTATTTTTCGTCATTAATTATAAATATATTAGTTGGACTAATATTCAATTGTTGTTTTAATTTAACAGTTGGACTGTATTCAAACTACTTCATTTGTGGTTGGTTATATAGTTGGACTATAGTAATCAGTACATTTGAATATAACCGATTAATTGTAGTTGATTATATAGTTAGACTATAGTAATCATTACATTTAATTGTACCCAAAATTGTTGATTGGATAGTTGGACTATAGCAATCAAGATGACTGAAAGATTAGCGTCAAATGACATAATCCTGGGGAAAATGTCTTTAACGGCTTTAATTTTCAGATTGGGAATAGAACTTCAGGATAGTCCTGGGAGTTGAGAAGTTATTCTATTTGATAGAGAGACCTCTCAAGCATGAGCCCGGAGTTGAGCAAATTGTAGAGCATGAGCTTAGGAAGACTCATTGTGATGATAACTTTAGTGCTCAATCCGTTATGCACAGCCATAGCTTCTTAAAAGGACATATCCCAAGTTGTCTGCCTAAACTATGGCAAACGGGGTCACTAGAAGTGTGATTGCCATATGGACAAGGCAGACATGAAGGAAGTGAAGGCGGGACAAGGTTCCGACTTCAAGAATGTTTGTTATAAACATGTTCACTACTGGTTTTAAAATTGGATTTTTGATACTAGATGTGGTACATGAATATATGTACCGATGTGCGGGATCTGCTGATAAGCAGGAGACTGGTTTTGGATGAGATCGACCTGCGAGTCAGAAATGGGACGAGAGTCGCTATTTTGGTCGTATAAACCTAAGTTTTGGAACTGCCCTTTGGGTATGTAATTAAATTATGAGACTGTTATAATGTATCTAGTTTGACTAGGAACATTATCTCTGTATCTTGTTTAACCCGTTGCGGGTATACCTCTATATTCTAGAACACTAAGTGTTTTGTTTATAAAGATGATATTGAGATAAGCACATTAGATATGAATAACAGTATTTATATTTAGAATATAAATGAATCTCAAACATATAATATGACAAACAAAAGCTCAAACTGAATATATATGTTGAGACTTAAAAGTGGCATTGTTGTCTGGGACACATTAACAAGACTCGTATATCCACACTTTTGAAGAGTGGATACTAGGACGGATTTGATTCTAATTCAAATGATGTCTACGAATCTAGTTTATTAGGCAAAGTGCCTAAAACGCCTTTTACTTGGTAAAAGTGCAAGTGCCAATGATCTGCTAGCCCTTGTTCATAGTGACGTAAGTGGGCCCATGTCTACCTAGGCTAGAGGTGGATATGAATACTTCGTAACATTTGCGGATGTGGCATCGCGTTACGGTTATGTGTATCTTATGGAACACAAGTCAGAAACTTTTGAATAATTCAAAGAGTTTCGACACAAAGTAAGAAAATAGACCGATAAAAGTATTAAAAATATTTCGGTCGGACCATAGTGTAAAATACTTAAACATATGAGTTTCAAGATTACTTGAAAGAGTATGGTATTCTTTCACAGTTGACTCATCCCGGGACACCTCAAATTTGACGGTGTGTCCGAACGAAGAAACCGAACTTTGTTAGACATGGTAAGGTTAATGATAAGTCGCTCTGAGCTACCAATTTCCTTCTGAGGATACACATTAAACAGTGCAGTACTTATTTTGAATAAGGTTCCATGAAAATCTGTTAGACAGGCTTCATATTAGATATGAACAGGAAAGAAACCGAGTTTCTCATTCCTGAAGATTTGGGAATGATGGGCATATGTTTGGATGGTACCAAACTAGAACCCAAATCGGATAAGTGCCTATTTATAGGTTGTCCTAGGGAAACCAAAGTATAGTACTTATACAACTCACATGAGAACAATGTAATTGTTGCTCTCCATGCGGGTTTCCTAAGAGGAATTCCTATATGCAATGGTAAGTGGGAGGAAAGTAAAACTCGATGAAAATCAGAGTAATACTGTTCCAGGCACCGAGTCCTCACGGAACACCAACAGTTCATCAGGGATGAAACTATACCAATAATCTTTGAATACACAAGAACCGCGTAGGTCGGAGATAGTCAGAAAAAAACCTATGAGGTATGGGTTTCTGATCTCACCTCATGTAGATATCAATCTTATTGAGAAAGACGAACCGGCTACGTATGAGGAAGTGATACAAGGTATCGACTCCTTTTATGGCAAAGTGCTATGAAGACCGAAATGGATTCCATGTATACCAACTAAGTTTGGACACTGGTTGATGTACCAGAAGGTATTGTGTCTATTGGTACTAAATGTATCTTCAAGGAAGACATATATGGATGACAACAAACAAATGTACACAGCTAGGCTTGTACAGAAAGGGTATCGTCAACGACATAGTGTCGACTATGACGAAACTTTTTCACATATTGTCATGATTAAATCCATTCGGATAATGCTTACTATAACTGCATATTTCATTTATGAAATATGACAGCTGAACGCCAAAACTGCTTTCCTTAACGGAAACCTTTTGGAGGTGTTAGTATGCAACATCCTGACGGTTTTATCGTGCCAAAACATGCAAACAAGGTTTACAAGTTAAATCGATCTATTTATGGATTGAAGCAAGCATAGCGTTCTTGGAACCAACGTTTTGATGAGATCATAATGGTATATGATTTCATTCAAAACGAAGATGATTCTTGTGTATATAAGAAGGTTAGTGGGAGCGCACTGACAATGAATGTCCTATAAATTGATGATGTATTGCTTCTTAGCAATAACATTCCCATAATATAATCGGTGAAAGCTTGGATTTCATTAAAATTCTCCATGGAATACCTGGGAGAAGCAGGCTTTATTCTAGGAATAAAGATCTACTGGGATAGATTTAGAAAGTTGCTGACACTCTCTCAGTGTTCGTACGTTTTGATATGTACGTGACCTGATATCTCATATGCTTTGAGCATATGTAGACGCTATAAAGCCAATCCAGGTGATGGTCACTGGATTGCTGTAAGGAACATCCTTGAGTATCTTGGATGAACTAAGGATTCTTTCTGAGAATATGAGGAAATGAGAACTTGAGGTGACTAGGTTCACCACTGCAAGTTTCCAAAGATAAAAACGACTGTAAGTCACAATAAGGGTACATATATAGTTTGAATAACGGAACAGTGAGCTTGAAATCTTCCAAGCAAGATACTGTTGCCGAATAAACAACAAGAGCGGAACATTGCTGCAGCTGAGGCAGAAAAAGAAGTATTTTTGGATCTATAAAATTCCTAATTGGATTAGGAGTAGTTCTGTTAGCAGCTGAGCTAGGCTACAGCGCAGGCTAAAGAATCGCAGTCTCATCAATGATCTAAGTATGTACTTCGACTAATTCATCTGATTCGTTCGATCATACATCGTGGCGACTTGATGATCAAATAAATCGCATCAGATGATAAATTTGCAAATACGCTGATGAAAGCTGTTTCTCAGCAGAAGTTTGAGCAACCCGTACATAGTTTAGGTGTTAGACACTTGAGTGATTGGCTATAGGCCAAGTGGGAGATTGTTGGACAATTATAACCCATAGCATCACTATTTGTACAGAATATGGTGTTGTTGTACAAATTAACTATGTGACAAAGGAAATTGCTCTTTTATCATTTGTAATTGGATTACTTGGATATATATAAATGATAAAAGTTCTTATTATTAGTTCCGGATTAATAAGATATGAGACAATATTAATCCACAAAGGTTTAATCATTAAATATCCATAGTTGTAGTATTATCGAGACAGGACATCAATAATGCGGAATAGACTAGTATTACACTTGTGCGTGTTATGGAAGCGTAACAGCATAGTTCTCATATATTTGGGTATTGGATACTCATGCAAGTGTAATAGGAGGTTCTGTTTACCAGTGGTACGGAAACAGCTTCACTCTGGATAGACCCCTCGGAATCTCATTGGTAGTATGACTATGTGTCTATGAGAATCCGAATCAGGGTAGGTGTATTTGATCTTAACCTGAGACTTGCATCGCTAATACTTGCGACAATCAGTATACTTTGGTTTTGGTCGTCCAGGGCTTTAACAGGTTTTGTGTACGCCTTTTCTGGGTATGCTGAGAATCTTAGTGTATTGGGTGTGATGTCAAGATGGAAGTATCACTTCAGTCATATGGAGATGATGATCACACAGGGATATAGAACTGGTACTCTAAGTGCTATAGCCATCGGGGAAGATGACTAGGTCATGACTTTCCGATCATAAAGAGACTAGTTTCTAGTGATCTGATATATGCTTCGTACGGGGCAAACACAACTCCAGCTCACATCCGATACTGGATCATAATATGCAATACTATGTATACTACGCTTGACAAAGATCTTGTATTCTGTAGAAGAATATTTCTGGAGAATTGGGTAGGCACGGTGCTTTGCTAGAAGCCAACCATGTCTTGTAAATCGGTAAGTACGTGGTACAGGGTACGCACGTATTTGGATAGTCCGATAACCGTATTTACTGCCAACATATCCATGGATATCTTGGGTCGCATCCCAAAGATTCACCGATGACATTTGACTCGAATAGAATTAATCTGGGATTAATTATGAGAGAGAAAATTAATCTGGGATTAATTACGGCAATAATTAATCTGGGAATTAATTATCATAGAAAGAATTAATCTGAGATTAATTGCGTTGAGAATTTATCTGGGATTAAATTCATCGAGAAGAGAGAGAACGCGATTAATTTGGAATTAATCAGTAAAGTAAATTTAATAGTTAAATTAGATTTTACTATTTAATTTATTTAATTGGGCTAAAATAATATATTAGATATATTAAATTGAAATTTGATTTCAATACGGAATTAAAATTGGATTTTAATTCAAGCGAATGAATTAATTTAGAATTAATTCGTAAGCAAGTTTCGTAATAATTTTGCAAGGCATTATTATTTAATTAAATTAGATTTAATTACGTTGTTACAGAAAATTCGTTTAATTGGATTAAACGAACCCGAGCCCAAAAGTGTGTTGTGTAAGTAATTTGAATTTTGAATTCAATGAGGTGGGACCCACTTACATACATCATCTAGTCATTTGTTGATGGAAGTTGTTAGGACAATTTAAATTGGATTTACTAACCCATCACACCTACCAACAAAAGATAATTAATTAATGAATTTTTTGGAATTATTCATTATTATCTCTTTTTCCCATTTTGTCGTGTGGCCATTGAATTCCCCTTTTTGAGGCCGAAAAGAAAAGCACTCTTTTTCTTCTTAATTGGCCGATTTTGGCCTCTGTCTTTAGAAGATTAGAAAAAGGCTCTCTGTTTTGAACATTGGCCGAATAAAATGAGAATGGGCTCTGACTTGAAGGCATGCCGAATTGGCCTCTCATCAGCTTGGCCGAAATGAACAAAATCAATTGGCCTCTGACTCTTTTGAAGATTGGCCGATTACTTCTCTCTCTTGGACAAATTTTCTTCTCATTGGGAGATAAAATTTGTTTCATTTTGTTCTTGCTAGCACATAAAGGAGTCAAGTAAAGGTGATAGGGATACTCACCCATGAGTTTGTAATCACAAAAAGGGCTTGGAAGCTTCAACATCCATGAAAAATTTTGAACTCAACCGATCAATGTAAGTCCTCCGTAACTTATTTTTGATTTTATTCACACACAAATCATGCTTAGAGATCCTGTGGCATGTCTAGGACAATAACAGAAAATTGTTTTCTCTTGATTGTTTGGATGAACTGGGATTTGAATATACCTATTATATACATCCAAGAATGATAACCTTTCATAGCCAGTTATTGTATCCACCAGCTAGCAATCTTCGGGAGTGGGTAGGGATCCTTTTGACAGGCCTTGTTCAAGTCAGTATAGTCAACACTAACTCTTCGGCTTCCATTCTTATTTTGTACCACCACTAAATTAGAAACTCATTGAGGGTATTTCACCTCTCTTATGAAGCCAACCTTCATTATTCTATCGACTTCATCAGAAATTATTTCTTTCAGGAGAAAATCTCGTATGTCTTTGATTTACTGGCTTTGCATCCTTGCTCATTGCTAATCTGTGACAAGCAAGGTTTGGGTTTATTTCAGGCATATCTTTATGCGACCATGCAAATGCATCGATATTGTCTAAGAGAAACTTCATCAATTGTTATTTCTCATGTTTTGATAATTATGACCCCGATCTGGACTTTCCTCTATGGAAGTGCTGGATCTGAAGGTCAAGATTCCAATGATTATGTAGTTGGATCATGGTAATCACCATCAACCATGAACTACCTCGGAACCGGATCCTGTAATTCTTATTTAGCCCTCTTCTAGGGCCTTTCTTCTTATGAGGTGCTCATTCCTTTTTCCACTTCTTTGTTCTTTATAGGGCGCACTTTTAAAGCATAACACTGCTTTTCTATTTGTAGATCTCCTTTTATGTCAAACATTCCCACACCAGATACATTAATGCACCTAACAACTATTAGGGATATGCCCTAAAATCAACTGTATCATACAGTTCCTAGTTGAGGTGATTTCATCATGGATGATCATCCTTGTGCAAATATAATCTTCTTATTAGTCGTAAACTTGTTTACGACTAATATAATGGTAAGTTTATAACATTTTACATCTCTTCATTCAGTTGTTATCTTATATTTGATGTAAAATGAGATCCCGTGATGTATTTCGTGTCGAGACTTTATCTGTAAAAAGTTGTATATTTGAGTACAGAATTTTGATATAAATACCTCTGAATTTGTTCCTAGTTGAGGTGATTTCATCATGGATGATCATATCACATGACTATCATATTTTGTATGTTGCTATAAGGTCAATATTTGATACTGACAGTTGGGTGATGGGTCTCACGTCATAATAGCATGAACATAGGTAATGCATTTGAGGAACGTGTTACTAAACGTGACCAAATGTGATGAATCACATGAACGATTATATGCAGTTAATGATTCATTGCACAACTGTACTAGTGTACCAATAGTCTTTTGACCTGAGATTTCATGGCTGTCATCTACATTGCGACATATCGTTCACTTGTGTATATAGCACCGAGCCAGCCACGTCTAGTGAAAGAAGCTTGCAGGTAAATTATTGTTAATGTATAAAGACATGTGATGATCAAGATGAAATCTGCTGGCTTAAATACTTGAGCTTGAGATCCTAGGCGAAAATATCATACACGGGATCAAATCTCCGGCCAGAGTACATGTCATCTGAATATGTGTTTTTATAGATATGTAAATCTCATATATGATTGATTACCTCATTCTATGATCAAGTTAGGGGTTTGACGACTTCATGACCCGCACTAGATTGAGAGTCGACGGCAAAGGGACTTCACTACACATAATTACGATTATATTGATTTATCTGGTATTTTATTTTCCGTGTCTTGGGGTTATGATATTTTGCTATAGGTCACTCATGATCATTGAAAACTGCAATTCCAATGAATTATACCGAAGTGATAAGAATGTATTCGCATCAACTCATGTCCAGCTCACAGAGAACCCATGGGGTTACACACATTAGCTAAATGATTGAAGAATTAATTAAATTGTTTCGTTAAAAGATTGGAAGGTAATTTAATTACTTTATTGGTAAAATGTAAAATATTTACGATGTTGATGCACAAGCACCCGTATATTCGGGAAATATTCCAGTACCATAATTATGATTTACGGATAGTTGGGAGACTGATAAAGTTATCTTTATTTTTGTCACATGTGATAATAATTATTAATTAATTAAATGTTAATTAATTTTAATTATTATTATAAATATAATAATAATTTATTATTATTATTGTAATACTTTATGGATAAGCATGAAAGGTGACAAAATAATATCCATGTAAGTTCTGACTTATAATTATTAGCCAAGTATTATTAACTTAGAAAATGACAAAAATCACTTTATTTTGTTTTTATCTCTTTCTCGGCAAATGAAAAAAATATTGAGAGATAAAAAATGGTTTTTCAACTTTATTGTTTGACATCTTTCTCTCGGAAAAAAAAAATTACTCTCTCTCGATAAGAATAAGATTAAGAATGAAATTGGTTTTCATTCTTTGTTTGAGCATGCAATGCTTCTCTCGGCAAAACAAAGTGAAAAATAAAATTTGTTTCATTTTTCCTTTAGCATGAGAGCCTTAGCAAAGATGCACAAAAGAAAGGATTATGAAAATATTTTTCATTTTGAGAAAAGAGGACTATTCGGCCATGTGCGGGAAAAAAATGGGCCATTTTGTTTTGTTTTGTTTTAATTCATTTGGAAATATTTTCAAATGATTTATGTGAAAATTATTTTCACAAGCTTCAATAATCTCCCAAATTTATAATCAGAAATTTCATCGACCGATTCGAAGTATGGATCTGCCAGGAGGCAACTGGAGACGGTTCGGTTCTGGATTAACCTCATAGAAGGTATATGTAACATCCTTGATCCGGGAGATGCTACCGGCAGGGGATAGACCGTACTATCTCCATAAGCCTCTAACTTCTGATAACTGCTATTCTTATCTCACATATATATATACTCATGTATTGGATCATAGCCCAACTCATCGACCATGTATGCATAATAATCTTAATACTAATACTCTGTGTAAATACACATTTCAACACTGACAATAACTTCAATAATGCAATATTCATGTGACCATAACTATATAACATATATGTTACAGGACATTCGACTCTGACTGAACTGGACTAAATTCTGACTCATTCTGGTGGACCAAACCCTCTAGTGACTGGCATGGAAACGAGAATCTGTCGTATACTCGTCTCCACAATAATTACACTTAGCTTTTTTTGCACTATCAACAACTATCTTCTCAAAATGATCCCAAACAGAATAATCAAAATTATTACTACGTTCAGGCTTACAATTCACCTTCTTAGTATATTTTCTTTTTTTAGGTGAAGGAGACTTACTTTGAGTTGCAGAATGATTTATATTTGTATCTTCATTATTAAATTCAAAATGATAAACAACATATTATCATTAAATTTAAAATACATACATGAATGTCAGAATTGTGAGATGAAAAAGGGGTAAACCCCAAGATTAAATTTAAATCCATTCCACACAAATCTTTATCGTTCATGTGACTTGCAGATCAAGGCAACAGAAAAATCGATGTATTAACTATTAAGGACCAAACTGACACATTTTTTTCCTGTTGAAGTATACAAATAAGTACCTAATGCCTTTTCTGCTATGTATATAATAAGAAGCTTTGAGGTTAAAGCCTCTACCTTTCGACTGGGAATACAGATTGAGATAACAATGACTCCAAACTCCCATTTCCTCTTCTACGCCGCAAGTTAAAAAACTGGTCAGAACTCCGAAAACCAGACTCTTCAATAACAAACTCATCAAGCAATTCAAACGCAAACATGAGTTTTCTTCCTATGCATAACAATTCAATCAAAAGAGCCCACTAATCTGGCTCTGATTTTTACCTCATTTCTACTAATCCAAACAATGCAATAACTGCAGTGTGT
Source organism: Zanthoxylum bungeanum (assembly GCA_019454045.1). NCBI lineage: Eukaryota > Viridiplantae > Streptophyta > Magnoliopsida > Sapindales > Rutaceae > Zanthoxylum > Zanthoxylum bungeanum. The sequence goes on along the minus strand of SKCR01005878.1, from coordinate 113,669 downwards.
AGTTTCCTTCATTTCTGCATTGTGTGTGACTGTATGTGCAGTGTGTGTCGTGTGCCACTGCCACTTATAGCAGTGTGTGTGTGCACTGTGTGAAGAGAATAAAAAAAAAATTAGAGAAGATAATATAAGAGAATTGAAGTATACATTGAGGCTTGAGGCTTCGATTGAGTGAGGGGAGAATAGAAATTGAATTGGGAGAGAAAACAGACTGCTGGTGAGGGGCGAGGGCTGCTGAGAGAAGAAGTTTGAAGCCCTAAATTTTGAAGCCTATTTATATGAGTGAGCAGAATTCGGGCCGGGTCGGGTTTGACCCGATTGTTTTTAAAAAACTCGTGACCCGACCCGAATTCTGCGGGTCGGGTTTCTTCAACCCAATTTTTTTGCGGAGTTTCGAAACCCGATCGGGTCGGGTTAGGTTTCGTCGGGTCGGGTCAAGTCGACTTTTGACTCACAAAATTATTAACCACTAATAACTGCTATCAGTATTCATCCTTTCGAGCTTGTCCTTCGGGAATACCTGTAAAACAATAAAACTGGGAGTTGGGGGGTTAGACCGTTGTACGATCTAAGTGAGTGTACGAAAACTGAAATACTATTATGAAAATATTTGGTTCTAAAACGAAATTCAAGAATAGCTTTATATGAAAACTCTGGACTCCTTTCTGAAAATCTCGTCTATAAAACTTATCTTTTTATGAAACCCTTTTATAAAACGGTTATTTGCGAAAACTTTCCTTTCTAGAAACCTTTTCTGAAGTCTGTATCTGAAAACTTTTTCTGAAAACTGTTTCTGAAATCTGGTCTTTGTCTCAGAAAAACCTGATGTATGGGGGTGTTACGTATCGCCGTCCCCTCATACGTCTAACTAGAGCCTGGAGTGCAAATCCATGACTTTGGGGCATTACGTATCGTCGTCCCCCAAAGCATGTCAATCCTCTCCCTGAAACTAGTGCTCTTGGGGCGTTACGTATCGCAGTCCCCCAAGCCACTGAACTAAAACTAGAGTGCGGATCTATGCTACCCTCCAAGCTCTGAAAATAGGATCTAGGGGCATCTGTCATCCCTAGTCCTAAACTAGAATTTGGGTGTGTTACGTATCGCCGTACCCCCAGTCCTCTACATGTGCACATGTCATCCGTCAATTCCATGTCTGTAACAAGTTACATATTAAGGTGGGTTTTTCCTCCATGCCTCGAAAACATAGAACTCATGCTTTGAAAATATTTCTTTCTCAAACATATCTTAAAACATAATCTTTCATGACATAACTGCAATAAAAATCAACTAACGTCTTAAAAGCGTAAAATAAGTCCGATATGAAAAATACGAATTAAAATCAAGTAAAAAGGAAATTGTCCACTCACTGGTTTAGAATCTGACTGGCACTGATTACTTTGGCGAAGAAAATTATGATTCCTGCGATGATCTATATTTGATAAACTATATTAGAAAAGGACTAAGAAACGTACAACGGAATCAGGCTAAATTTACTTATTTAAGTGGTTGCTAACACTCCGATAGGTATCATACTTATATCAAGATGTAATATATGTATACGAGCTGATACGAGACCCTTAGGGTGGTCTCTAACATGCTAGGGTGAAACTGACCTGGTTTAAAACTAATTTGGGGAAGTTCGGGTCTTCGCGTTGCGACACCAAACCTTGCGCGTCGTGACGCGCCCAATTCCAGAAACGTAGTAAAAAATCTTCAATTCGCGTCGTGACGCAAACACTTTAGGCATCGCGACATGAGACCATTTTCCAGAATTTTGTGCTTGTTTCTCCATGTTCATCTTACACCCAAAATTAACACAAGCACTTCCATAACAAAATTATTGCACAAACAAACTTATTGAACTTCAAATTAACAAATTCTATATCAAATTATCATCCTCAAAAAATTATTTAATCTCATTATCCATGTTTCTAACTAACCTTAAAACTTCCATAATTTAGGTATTTAACTTAACAATCACTTCCTTTACTTATTAATCACCAATATGCAACCCTTATCATACTAACTTCTCAATTCTATCATCAAACTTTCAAAATCCAACATATCAAGTTTTGGGTCAAGTGAATCTTACATTCTTTCTTGTTGTTTCCTTCATCCTCCAAATATCCCAAGTCTCCCATGATTGCTAAGCCTTTTCTATATTTCCACTTTTCTTCTTCTTCTTTTCTTCTATTCTTATTCTTCTTTTTTTTCTTCTATTCTTCTTCTTTTTCTTCATTTCTTCTTCTTTTTGCCTCACGTTTCTTCTTTATTTTCTTTTCTAATTTGAGAAATGGTGAATAGTGTTCCCCTTATATACTACGAGTTATTTGAAATTCGGACTATGAAGAAAAATGTAGAAAGGTTGAGAAAGTTTGAGATTTTTCTAGTTAAGTCCGAAGTTACTACTCATATGAATTTTTGATCTGCATTTTTAACCAGTTTCTAGTCTAAATTTGGAAAACGTTCAATGAGGAAGTTGTAGATCTCGATCTTAACATTTCGGCGATATAAAATTCATAAAATCGGAGTTCATATGAGAAAGTTACGGCCCAAATACCATGGGCTGTCCGAAGTGGAACATTATACAGTTTCGTATCGGAATTTCGAGGAATTTACTGATTGTCCCCAAAGTCATTCCATGAGTGTATAAACATTCAAACATAATTTATATAATATAATATTCTTCTCAGAATGAAACAGTAATCGAGATCACCGGTCGTCGAGATTACCGGTCGTTACAAATTCTCCCCCCTTAAATAGGATTTGTCTTAGAATCTTTCATGGGTTCAACTCATAGATTTTTCCTGGTCGAGGGTATCCGTGTCTCTGACTACCCTTATCTTTCTTAATTTTCCTTCTAATCTTTTTTTTGAGATCTTAATACTAAAACCCCTGGAAATCTCTTGTCATACTTGTGCATACTACTCCAAAGTTCATGGGCCTTAATGAATAATATCTTGAGTTCCTAACTGAAAGATAATTCCTTAATCTCACTCCATTATCCTCTGCTCAATAGTCTACATTTATCATCATACTACCACTATCTCTACGTATCGCAGGAATTTTATTTCTAAAACTTCCAACTATATTCAACATTCTTTATCTCCATCCATCTGCACGAGTTATCATTTCCAAAATTGTACTATATTCTTAGTCTGTTCTCTTACTTATCTTAGTTCCATTCTGATTTTGAAATCCCCTTAATAACTCTTGCCATGGCAACAATAACTTTTAATATCCTTAGAAACTTCTGTTACTTTTCATGTTTAAAGTATTCCCATAGTACTTTATGTTCTAACCAATAACTTTCACCTTCCTTTGACCTGTGTATACTTCGGGTTCTTCAGCTAATCTAAGATATACCTTATTTTAAGATTTATTATCTTATCTTAACCAATTATTTGACCTTTCAGGTTTTCCGTCTTACTAAACCTTCTTTCCTTATAAGCTTCATCTTTCGAGTTCTCGCATTTACATTTTTCTCTGTGCTTTTAGACTTCATAACTTATAACTAACCTCTCCAAGTACTCTTATTATCCCTTAATGTTTCTCATATTTAAAATGTTGTATCAGAGTGGTTCTCATCTAATGATTCTTCTTGATTGGCTAAGAAGTTTTTGTTGGATAAAATGACCCATAGCGTCACTATTTGCACAGATCATTGTGTTGTTGTAGCAAATTAACTATGGACAAGGAAATTGCACTCTCATCATTTGTGATTAGATCACCATAGATATATAAATGAAGAGAGTCCATATGATTAGTTCCTGGATTGAGATGATATGAACAGTATCAGTCCACTAAGGATTAATCATTAAATATCCCTAGCCGTAGTATTATCGAGACAGGACATCGATAATGCGGAATAGGCTAGTATTGCACTTGTGCGCGTTTGTGAGGGCACAACGGCATAGTTCTCATATATATAAGTATTGGATACTTATGCAAGTGCGATAGGAGGTCGTGTTTCACACGATGGTACGGGAAACAGCTTCGCTCTGGATAGACCCCTCGAATCCCATTGGTATTATGACTATGTGTCTATGGGAGGCCGAAATCGAGGTAGGTGTGTATAGTCTTAACCTGAGACTTGCATCGCTAATACTTACGATAATCGATAAACTTTTTGTCTTGGTGGTAGGGGGCTTTAACCGGTTCTGTGTACACACCACTGTCTGGGTTTATCAGAGAGTCGTAGTGTATTGGGTGTGATGTCAAGATGAAGTGTCACTTCAGTCATTTGGAGATGATGTCACGCAGGATACGGTACTAGTGCTCTTGAGTGTTGCGCAACCAATCGGGATATTGTGACCAGGTCATGTATATCCGATTATAGAGACTATGTTACCAGACATCCGACATGTGTTTCGGACGGGGCAGACACTTATCCAGCCCCAGCCCTAGCACGTGATTATCCGATACTGGGCCAATATACACAATACTACGGTATACTACGCTTGATACAGATCTATATATTCCTATAAGAATATTTCTGGAGAATTGGGTAGGCATGGCGCTTTGCTAGAAGCCAACCTTGTCTTGTAAATCGGTATAAACGTAGTACGAGGTACTTGCGTGTTCGGATAGTCCGACAACCGATTTACTGCCAACATATCCGGAGATCTCATGGGTCGCTTCCTGAAGATTCACCGATGACGTATGACTCGCACTTTGATTAATCTGGGATTAATTGAAGAGAGAGATAAAATTAATCTGGGATTAATTCGATGAGAGAGAAAATTAATCTGGGATTAATTGCGGAGATATTTTATCTGGGATAAAATATTAATTAAAGAGAGAGAACGATTAATTTGGAATTAATCGATAAAATTAATATATTCGATATATTAATCGAAATTGGATTTCGACGCGGAATTAAAATTAGATTTTAATTCGGGCGAAACGAATTAATTTAGAATTAATTCGTCAGCGACGTGAATAGTGAATTCGCTAGGCGTAATCATTTAATTACGACGCGACGGAAAATTCGTTAATTTGGAATTAGCGGACCCGAGCCCGAGAGTGATTGCGAGCGCGTTCGCATTTCGAATTCGAACGCGGCACGCGAGTCACATCAAGCGTCAAATCAATTGTCACTTTGAGTGATGTGATATGACATTTTGTCACTTTATTAAAGTGACATGATGTGAATATAGAAAAGTGATTGTTGGAAAGTTGATAGGACTTTTGTATATATATTTTATTCATTTACTTGGTAAATGTGATAAAGATATAAGTATATATAATCATTCTCTCTCTCTTCTCTTGGACCATGTGTAGTACACGTTTTGGCAAAACTTTTGGTCATTCACGTGACTCATTTTTATGGTCTTATTGTTCACGTTTTTTTTGCCATTCTTAGACAAGATTTCACGTGACCCACTCCACCTCTCTTTTTGCTTTTGGTCTTCACGGTTTTAGAAACAAAAGACCAAAACTCTTCATCTTTCTCTTCTCCCTTACACACGGCTTTGAGCCAAAATTGTTCTTCTCTCAATTTGGTCACTGCCGACGCAAAAGAGAAGCAATTGGGAGATGTTTTTTGTTGCAAAACAGAAGTGCTAGCACACCTTGAGTTGTATATAGGTGATAGGGAAACGAATCTTTGAGCATGGAAGCTTGAAGCTTGGAGCTTCAATGGAGTTCATGCATGGCCGAATCTTGGAGAGGAGACAGCCCCAAAACCGAGCAGTCCAGCAGCACAAGGAGCTCCATTACCGCGATTTTGAGAAGCTTGAAGGCTTGTGTTCTTCATTTCATCAAAACCCATCAATGTGAGTATGAATTCCGCCTTACTCCTTTGTGTATTCAACTCGATTTTTTTTTTTTTTTTTTTTATGCATTGTTTGTGATCTTTGGACTTGATTAACTCCAACATTGGTATCTAGAGCTTTGATGCATGAAAACCGAATTAGGGTTCTTGAGCTATTTGGGGCTTTTTGATTTTGGCTTGATTCTGACAAATTGATGTGTGAGAATGCTTATATATGATCTAATTTGAGATATATGTAATCAATTTGACAAAAAAAAATCATTGGATTGATTTTCCCCAATTTGCAAATTTTGGTCAAACTTTAATTTGGGTAAACTCGATTTAGGCATGATTTGGTTGAATTGTTTGATGCATTATGCTTGAGTGAGGTTGAATTGAAGTTGTGCATGATCAATTTCAAGAAAATTGGATTAGATCAATTTTCCCCAATTCTTAGGTTGAACATGAAACTTTAATTGGGTAAAATGTGTTTTAAAGCATGTTTTAATTGCATTGGATGTTTAAGTATGCTTAGAACATGTTTAATTGAGATTGTGTGTGGTCAATTTCATGAAATTGGATTGGATTCATTTTTCCCCAAATTGGAGGCTTGGCCGAAAATTGGAAGAACCTAATGTCTTGGTAATTTTGTTTTGTTTGATCATTGGATGACTTAAAACAATTGGTTAATGTTGTTTTGAAGTTCAATTGGATTGAATTTTGATTTGGAACATTTTTCCCTTTTAAAGTGGCTTGGCCGATTTTAAAGAACATGAATTCTTTGTGATTTTGTTGTTTTAATTCATTGGATGAATTGAATTGATTTGGGAAATTATGATTGTGGACTCAATTGGATTGAAACCGAATCGAATTGAAAAACCCCTAATTGCCGAGACTTGAAAGCATGTTAATTGGGTTTGATTTTAATTGAATTGTGTTGGACACTATTTGGTTGTTAAAGTGCATGATTAATTAGGCTAATTGATATTTTAGAAATGTTAATTGGGTAATTGATTGTGTATTACACTTAGGTTAATTAATTGTGAAATTTGGAATTTTATAAGTTAATTAATTTGGGCTTGATTTTGGAAATTGGGCTTGTTGGGTTATAATTGGGCTTTTGGGCTTTGTTGTAACAAAGTTGGGTTTAGGCAAAATTGGTTGGATCCAATTAGGCCCAAAACCGAATCCAAAAGGTCCAATTATGACTTAATGGACCTTAATTATTTAATTGGGCCTAATGGGCCAAAATTAATTTAAAGGCTTATGGGGTAACTCCCGGATTGGATTTTGGTTGTTCGGTTTGACCCGAGTTGACCAAAAGTCCACGCCTTATAAATTAATTAAAAGCCCATTGGACTTTAATTAAATAAAACATTAGATGTTAATCGGGCTTTGAGACCCGTTGCGATTAAATTTGGAATTTAAGTCGTAAAGGTTCGTTAATAAAGTGTAATATTTAATTTGGAATTAAATAATGAATTAGAATTAAATACGTATTAAATTGGATTTAATTATGTATTTAATTTAATTCGTAGAAATTGTACTTTGAGTACGTGTTTTGCAATACGAGTTGACTCGAACAAAAATCAAATCTTTGTTTGAACATTGGATGATCACTAATAATCAAGATTAATTAATTGATTGATTGATTGATAACATGCTTGTATGAATACATGGTTGTGATGTTTGAATAATGTATATCGGATGGATATTAGTCGGGTTGGGCGATTTTGGAAATTGTAATAAATTTGATTTATTAAATTGGACCTGCGTGTCCAGCCTTATCTCCTATTTCTTTGTATTCTCTTCTCACCTATTCCCCTCCATGTAAAGAGGTTTCTTTAGAAGTGTAGTGTAACGGGTAGAAGTAATACAAGTGCTAGCGGGAGAGAGAAAGTGAGAGATTTGATCTAGGATCAATGTAAAATATCCATCCGCATATCATTATTATTTTATTTCATACTCGCTTTATTATGTGTTTAGAATGCATGCTTAAGGGTGTATGATGATGAGACCTTAACAAAGATAATTAAATTGGTAGCCAATTTGCACGCGAAAAACCCTCGTTAATATCATGCGTTTTTCCTTCCATTGAGTGATTCTTACTCAAGATCCGAGATTGGAAGGGGTTGTTGGCCAAAGTCAAGCCCTTGTCCATCAAAGATGTGTTTTAATCACGAGGCTTTGTTCCATATCGGTGTCGTGTCCAAGTTGTGGTTTGTTGGCCAAAGTCAAGACCACTTCTTGTCCATTGACATTGATTACGAAGCTTCCATGTCAATGGGTCCGCGCTTGACTGGGATCACTAGGTTTGTTGTGCCAAAGCCAAGGCCTAGTTGATTCAGAGGAAATAGGTTAGGCTATACATTCGATGTATAGGCATATATAAGATATATGTTTGGGACTTGGATGTCCACCTACTGGATCTAGGAGTTGGATGAGATCCAATTGATCTTCGAGATCTACCTAGTTAATTATCATACAATTTGTTGGCCAAAGTCAAGATTGTGTGATATTTAACGGGATCCTAGCCCACTAGGAAACACGGTTTCCCGAGTACTCCACAGAGGGTTAGAGACTCGACGAAAATAGTGGGAGGCAAGTATTGAATTTGCAACATTCGTTCGAATACTCGCTAAACACGCTCATTTTATTTTATTTCGTCATTAGATTAAATGTTAGTTAGACTAATATTTAAATTGTTGTTTTAATAAACAGTTGGACTGTATTATACTTGATTATATATAATTGGATTATATTAATCAATATATTTGAATTAATTAATTTCAGTTTACAGTTGATTTTATAATTGGATTATAGTAATCAATGTAATTGAGGTTAATTAATTTGGATTATATTTGATTATATAGTTGGACTATTATAATCATTATAATATAAAGTACCACTAATCGTTGATTAAATAGTTGGACTATTGTAATCAAGATAAAATTGAAAAGTTGGATATTTAAAATATAATCTAGGATTAAAATATTTTAAATGATTTAATTTTCAAATTGGGAATAAATAATAGGTTACTTTATTTGATAAAATAACTTATTATACATTAAGCCCAAAATTAAGCAAGATAAGTAGAGCATAAAATCTTTGGAAGATTTTTGTGATGATGACTTTAATGCTTAATTTAATATACTTGTCATAAATCTAATTTTGGATTTAAGAAGTATTAAAATTGCAATTTATAATTCTTGGAGAATTAATTGACTATTCATGTAAAGTCAAAGTTTGCAATTGGGCATGTAGCACAAGGTGCACATCGTTTCGATATTCCGAAACCCAAGGCTTGGCCAAAGGTTTGTGAAATATTGAAAAAGGATAATTGACATATCCCAAAGTGACTACCATTTGGATATGGAAAACACGAAGGAATTAAAGAAAGGGCGAGGCTCTAACTTTAAATATGTTTGTCTTAGTTATGTTCACAGCTAGTATTGAAATTAGATTTTAAATACTTAGTGTGATACATAATATATATGTATTGATATTCAGAATCTGCTTTGAGCAGGATACTGACTTCAAGCTGAGATTCCTCTGCGAATCGGAAACGGGACGAAAGTCGCTGTTTCGACCGTAGATACCTAAGTTTAGGAACTAACCTGGGGTGTGTACTTAAATTAGGAACTGTTATAATGTAACTAGTTTGACTAGAAACATTATCTCTTTATCAGTGTTTAACCCACTGCGGATGAACCTTTATATTCTAAAACACTAAAGTGTTTTATTATATAAAGATGATACTGAGATAAATACATTAGATGTAAATAACAGAATTTATATTTTGAATATAATAAAATCTCAAACATATAAATGACAAATAAATAGCTCAAATTGATTTGATCAATAGAGACTTATTTATGGTATTGTTGTCTAGGACACAATTAAACGAGACATGTCAGTTAGACGGTGTGTCCGAACAAAAACCGAATTTTGTTGGACATGATAAGGTTTATCACGAGTCGCTCTGAGCTATCATTTTCTTCAAACAGGATATGTATTAACAGTGCAAAACTTATTTAGAATAAGGTTCCATATTAATCTGTTTGACAGATATCATATAGGATGTGAACAGGAAAGAAACGAGGTTTCTCATTCCTGATAATTTGGGTATGCCAGGCATAAAGTTTGGATGATACCAACTAAGAACCCAAATTGGATTAGTGCCAATATAGGTTATCCTAAGGGAAACCATAAGTATAGTACTTATAAATCTCACATGAGAACAATGTGATTGTTGCTCACCATGCGGTTTTTCCTGAGAGGAATACCGATATGCAGTGGTCAGTGGGAGGATAGTGATACTCGATGAAAATGCGAATAATACTGTTCTAGGCACAAGGTCCGTAATGGAACACAAATAGTTCATCTATGATGAATCTATACCATTAATCTTCAAATACACAAGAAACCGCGTAGATCAGAGAGAGTCAGAAAACAACCTGGGGTATGGGTTTCTGATCTCACCTCATAAAGATCTTAATCTTTTAAGGTACACCAACTGATTATGTATGAGGTAGTGATACAAGGTATCGACTCCCTATTATGGCAAAGTGCCATGAATCGAAAATGGATTCCATGTTTAACAACTATTTTGGATACTAGTTGTTGTACCACGAGGCATTGTGCCTATGGTACATTAAACGTCTTCAAGGAAGACATACCTGGTAGGCAACATACCAACGTACAAAGCTGGGCTTTTGACGGAAGGTATCGTTATCAACATTGTGTTAATAACGGTTCAACCTTTTACCTGTTGCCATGGTAAATCCATTTTGAAGATGCTTGTTGATAACTGTATATTTCATTTGTGAAATATGTCAGTTATAAATCAAAATCGCTTTCCTGAAAAGGAAACCTTTTGGAGAATGTTTACAACATTCTGACGATTTTGTATAACCGACAAACAAGGTTTGCGGATTATTCAATCCATGTTCGGATTGAAGCAAGCATAGGTTCTTGGAACTGACGTTTTGAAATAATCATAATGGTTTATGATTTAACTCAAAACGAAATAATTCTTGTGTATATAAGGAGGTTAGTGGGAGAGGGCACTGACAATGAAATTCCCATAAAACAATTGGTGAAAGCTTGGCTTTCATGATATTCTTTCAATAGAAATTCTCCGTAGAATTCTGGGGAGTAACAACCTTTATTCAAGGAATAAAGATCTACTGGGCTAGATTTGGAGTTGGTAACACTCTCTGAGAAATTGTACATTTAAAATGTACTTGTATTAGTGTCTCATGCGCTTCGAGCATATGGAGTCACGATCAGTTCAATCCAAGTGATAGTCACTGGATTGAAGTTGAGAACATCTGTTAGTATCTCAGAGAACTAAAGATGCTATCTTAAACTATGGAGAAGGAGAACTTGTAGTGACTGGGATCACTACTGCAAGTTTCCAAACAATTAAAATACTGAGGTACTATAAAGTTTGAATAACAGGGACAGTGAGCTGGAAATCTTCCTAGCAAGATAACTGTTGCCGAATAAACAACAAATGCGGATTATTGCTGCAGCTGAGGCAGCAATAGAAGCCATTTGGATCGATAATAAATCTAATTAGATTAGATATAGTTCTGTTAGTAGCTGAGCTAGGCGTCAGCACAGGCTAAAGAATTAAAGGTCTCATCGACGATCCAGATATATACTTCTATATCATCTGATTCGTTCGGATCATACATCGTGGCGATGTGATGATCGTATAAATCGCGTCAACGATAATCACGCAAATCCGCTGACGAAAACCTTTCCTCAGCAATTTGAGCGAACCGTACATAGTTCGGGTGTTGGACACTTGAGTGACTGGCTATGTGCCAAGTGGGAGATTGTTGGATAAAATGACCCATAGCGTCACTATTTTTGCACAGATCATTGTGTTGTTGTAGCAAATTAACTATGTGACAAGGAAATTGCACTCTCATCATTTGTGATTAGATCACCATAGATATATAAATGAAGAGAGGTCCATATGATTAGTTCCTGGATTGAGATGATATGAGACAGTATCAGTCCACTAAGGATTAATCATTAAATATCCCTAGCCGTAGTATTATCGAGACAGGACATCGATAATGCGGAATAGGCTAGTATTGCACTTGTGCGCGTTTGTGAGGGCACAACGGCATAGTTCTCATATATATAAGTATTGGATACTTATGCAAGTGCGATAGGAGGTCGTGTTTCACCGATGGTACGGGAAACAGCTTCGCTCTGGATAGACCCCTCGGAATCTCATTGGTATTATGACTATGTGTCTATGGGAGGCCGAAATCGAGGTAGGTGTGTATAGTCTTAACCTGAGACTTGCATCGCTAATACTTACGATAATCGATAAACTTTGGTCTTGGTGGTAGGGGGCTTTAACCGGTTCTGTGTACACCACTTCTGGGTTTATCAGAGAGTCGTAGTGTATTGGGTGTGATGTCAAGATGGAAGTGTCACTTCAGTCATTTGGAGATGATGTCACGCAGGATACGGTACTAGTGCTCTTGAGTGTTGCGCAACCAATCGGGATATTGTGACCAGGTCATGTATATCCGATTATAGAGACTATGTTACCAGACATCCGACATGTGTTTCGGACGGGGCAGACACTTATCCAGCCCCAGCCCTAGCACGTGATTATCCGATACTGGGCAATATACACAATACTACGGTATACTACGCTTGATACAGATCTATATATTCCTATAAGAATATTTCTGGAGAATTGGGTAGGCATGGCGCTTTGCTAGAAGCCAACCTTGTCTTGTAAATCGGTATAAACGTAGTACGAGGTACTTGCGTGTTCGGATAGTCCGACAACCGTATTTACTGCCAACATATCCGGAGATCTCATGGGTCGCTTCCTGAAGATTCACCGATGACGTATGACTCGCACTTTGATTAATCTGGGATTAATTAGAAGAGAGAGATAAAATTAATCTGGGATTAATTCGATGAGAGAGAAAATTAATCTGGGATTAATTGCGGAGATATTTTATCTGGGATAAAATATTAATTAAAGAGAGAGAACGATTAATTTGGAATTAATCGATAAAATTAATATATTCGATATATTAATCGAAATTGGATTTCGACGCGGAATTAAAATTAGATTTTAATTCGGGCGAACGAATTAATTTAGAATTAATTCGTCAGCGACGTGAATAGTGAATTCGCTAGGCGTAATCATTTAATTACGACGCGACGGAAAATTCGTTAATTTGGAATTAGCGGACCCGAGCCCGAGAGTGATTGCGAGCGCGTTCGCATTTCGAATTCGAACGCGGCACGCGAGTCACATCAAGCGTCAAATCAATTGTCACTTTGAGTGATGTGATATGACATGTTGTCACTTTATTAAAGTGACATGATGTGAATATAGAAAAGTGATTGTTGGAAAGTTGATAGGACTTTTGTATATATATTTTATTCATTTACTTGGTAAATGTGATAAAGATATAAGTATATATAAATCATTCTCTCTCTCTTGGACCATGTGTAGTACACGGTTTTGGCAAAACTTTTGGTCATTCACGTGACTCATTTTTATTGGTCTTTATTGTTCACGTTTTTGGCCATTCTTAGACAAGATTTCACGTGACCCACTCCACCTCTCTTTTTGCTTTTGGTCTTCACGGTTTTAGAAACAAAAGAGCCAAAACTCTTCATCTTTCTCTTCTCCCTTACACACGGCTTTGAGCCAAAATTGTTCTTCTCCATTTTGGTCACTGCCGACGCAAAAGAGAAGCAATTGGGAGATGTTTTTGTTGCAAAACAGAAGTGCTAGCACACCTTGAGTTGTATATAGGTGATAGGGAAACGAAATCTTTGAGCATGGAAGCTTGAAGCTTGGAGCTTTAATGGAGTTCATGCATGGCCGAATCTTGGAGAGGAAGACAGCCCCAAAACCGAGCAGTCCAGCAGCACAAGGAGCTCCATTACCGCGAGTTTGAGAAGCTTGAAGGCTTGTGTTCTTCATTTCATCAAAACCCATCAATGTGAGTATGATTCCGCCTTACTCCTTTGTGTATTCAACTCGATTTTTATGCATTGTTTGTGATCTTGTGGACTTGATTAAACTCCAACAGTTTTGGGGCAAGATATCTATACTAAGCCAGATTATATACACTTTTATACTAAAACTATGTTCTTTATTACTATGCTAACACTGGTTATACTGTTCTGGTTTACTCTTCTGCATCGTTGATTCCTTTGCTAGGACGATAAGATTATTATCTTTCACACGACTTGTTCTTTATGCTTGGTTGCATTACTTGTAAATCTTATCTTTACCCGAGGTTCGTTTACGCATACTATACCTTGATGATTTATTCACTGTGGCTAAGGCTATCCCAAACCCATGTGGTTTGGTTAACTTAACTATGGCTAGCTACTTCTCAGAGATCACAAGAGTTAAAATGTAATAGAACTTGGGTTCTAATCCAACACTGAGAGATCTCGCTGAGATGTACTTCTGTTTTTGATTACTAAGTATTCTTCTCATATTGTCGTCTCACATCGACAGTTCTACTTTCAAATCTTATGGTTAGTGTTCTTTTCATCTTTTATCCTACTTCATTCTATGCCTGAAACTTCTGTAATGTACTGGTTTGGTATCCTTTATGGGTTCATCTATTTTATGGGGCAACTTTGAGTTGAAAATCGTGATCCATCTTTGTTGTCGCGATCTATCAAGGGTTGGGGATCGATTCTGATGTCTACCTGATGGTGGTGATCTCATCAGCTACCCATACTATGGTTGCGTGTTCTGTTCATCTATAAATCTGAGACTCTCATGTTTACTAGTTTTATCTCCCCCACTAAGATACTTCTACTAGGTACTATCTGAGTTGTCTCATTTTTCAACTTCACTCTTGATTCGCTTCCTGACTATCGATTATACTACCTCTTATCATGAACCTTCTCTAAAATCATACTCTCTAAATACTTTATTATGTTGCTTTTATACCCATTTTTACTAGTTTCTATTGTTTAACCCTCCTAAGTCTTTATTCTTTCTCAAAAACCTAATATACTCTATATGTTATTCCTCCTTATGAATTCTACTCCGCTACTTAGATTTTCTTCTCCTCTTAGTCCTTTGAACTCCTTATATCATTACCCCACTGGGAACTTCATCAACTTTGATTGCTAGAATACCTCTATTAAATCTTTTGGTTCAAGTGTCGTTCTTTTACTAGTTCTTTCATTATAATATGATAAGACTCTTATAAATTACTTATGATGCATTCCTGAGAATTATCTTCTTTGGTTTCTTATTCTTTTAAGTCTTTGTCTCCTCAAGGTTCCCAATTCAATAGTGATTCCTATATTTGGCTCAACTCACCACGACTTCAGACTATCCTTTCTCATGTTTCTTATTTATGCTTCATTGAACTCAATGGTTCGGTTGTCTAACTGTCTCGTGGTCTATCTATTCCATCTGATGTTCTTCTTTACTTATTCAAGTTTGTTTGCTAAACTTTAAATGGAATGGTAAAATCTGGCTTTCCTTGAAGATGTGGGAAATACATATTTCTGTCAACTATCCAACTCCAACGATGGTCTGATTGGATACTTATACCCATCTTGGGGGTCGGAACTAGTGGACATAAAAGGTATCATTTATACTGTCTGAATCTGCATCGACTACTCCAAATCTTAAGGTTTCTGTAGCTCTTGATCTATTACGATGAGGTCCCCACTTACATTATTGTCTCATGTCTTATTATACCGAACTTCTTTATTACTTCACGTAGCTTTATTTATTATTTATTGGTATAACTAATTCTTCTGTTCCATATTATGCTTCCGAGGTTAATAGTGGCTTATTTCTATTGACTACTTCATATACCTGATCTCTACTCTTACTATAAGCTGCAACCATGCCGTATAATCATACTATTCATGATAGTATTCTTTGTTAACTTCCGATTGCCTCCCATCTCATAAATCTGTCCTTTTTAAACTTTCAAGAATCGCTATTCACATTGTACCATTCTATAGATTTCCGCAGGTATTTCTAACTTATCCAACTGGCTTAAGTCGGGTTATTTCTTTTCTATTTCTTAAATCTTTCTTAGTTCTTCCCTGGGTGGCCTATCATCATGTTTTTTCTGTTTCTGACTTAGGTTAAATCTTCGTCGAATTTCCTTACAGTTATCTTTATCTCGGCTGGTATAGGATAAAGTAGGAATCTACGTCTCAATGGGTGTCGGCAACCTTGTTTCTAATATTTTATGCCCTGGTAGAGTCTATTACTCATGTAAGGTAGGTATGAGATAGACTCTGTGAGGGACGCTTCTTTGACTGGTATAGTTGAGAGATGAAGATCTTGATAAGTCAGATATTATCGTATATCGATTTCTTTGATTAAAGTAACTAGTCACTTATATTTACGTCTTTCATTTTACTTGCTCACGGATCTGGGTTTGGGTATCTAGAACTTCTACATCTTTTGTAATAGCTTGGTTTTACTGGAAACTCCATTGGCTAATCCTGATCTTTTACTTCTTCTCCTTTTTTTTTTACTATTTTCGCTATTCGGGGGAAACTTTGTTATCTACAAAAGATACTTATGGCTATTGAGTCTACCTGAAGAAGTTTTCTAATAATAAATGAATTTTTATAGAAGGAATGGATCTTAATCAGGTTCATTCAATATTTTACTCTTGTTCAAACTTGTTCTACTCTCCTTAGTACTAAGGTTATGTCCTTCATACGTACAGCAAAAGACAGATAAATGAACCAATCATAAGGGGATTTAACGTGGTTCGGTGGATTTGGATCCGACCTACGTCCACAGACACAAACAAGATGATACTTTTATTACTCAAACACCCTTTTCAGGTCTCTTTTTGTGTTTTTTTACAAGTCAGAGCTTGATGATTCTGATCCCCTTACACATATATGTGCCCTCCTATTTATAACAGTAACAGAAATCAGACTCCTATTTGTATAAGAATTCCTAGTTGAATCAGCGTCCTCCTCTTGCAAGGATTCCTAGTCTAATATTGCCTTCACTTTTCTTGTTCCTTTTTGGATTCGACTCATTACTTTTCCTCGTGAAAGTGGGATAACTTGTTATCTTATCCGCAAGAATAGGGTGTCATCTTCTTGAGCATATCTCGCCATCTGGTCGGTCTTCATGAAGTCGGTCATGATAGTCTTTTATACTGAGAATGCTGATGTCGACCTGATAGTGCCCGGTTATCTGAACCCAAGTGCTCGGTAACCGATCATAACATGCTCGGTCTGACGCCAAAATGTGCTCGGTCTCTAAGCGTCGTGGCTGGTTTGAAACTGCAAGTGTTTGGACCCTTAAAGTGGTCGGGTCGGCCTTAACGATCTCTCCTAATGAGGGAATTACCCTTCTGTCTGCGTCGTGCTGCTTTAAATATCTTAATGCCTGCCTGAAAACACCATCAACATCCCCTAGTCTCCCCTAGTTCTCGGTTCCACGAGTATACGAGTTGGTGCCGGGAACTATATATAAAGATGGTGTGCCGATTACTCTGTTGGGGGTCAATCCGGAGTTGATTCAAATTTTTCGTCGCCTCTTTTCGAGTACCTCTTCTTGAGACGCGCAACAGTCACGTCTGTTTAAATGCCCATCAAATCATCTTTAGGGTTTCTTCTAAGTTCGACACTTGTCAAACATCCGTCGGGTTCCCGCCAAAAAGGAAGCGAATCGACCGTGTAGAGGCGTCTTAACAGTGCGCTGATCTCAACCGTCTGTTTAATTTTGGCAGACCTCATTTGCAGTTGACACTTGGCGTTCATCCGGGTTTCTTATTTCGATCCAACGGCCACGAGCGTCCTGATTATAACTATAAGAACACGAGGCTTCCACTGTGCACTCTTTTTGGCAAATTCTCCTTCCTACCTGTAAACTTCTCCCTGCTCCAACCGTGACTCGTTCAACTCAGTGCTCTTGGAGTTTCCCTCAACCGCGAGTTCTCTTTCTCTCTCTCCTCTCGTGACCTGTGAACATAAGGGTCGGGCAAACCGCACTGTACAACCTTAACCTTTCCGAAAAGAACAAGTAAGTCTTCTGAACGACCTCTTCGCAGTTGTGTGTTGTGAATCTGTTGTTATTTTTGAATGTTGCTAGGGAAAGATTTATGGCTTGTTGGTTTTTGCTTAGGGCACTTAGAACCCACCTGCCTAGCTGAGACGGCGGCTCTGAGTAGTTTTTAGTTATAGACTGATTCCCCCTTCTTCTTTCCATTTCTTCGAATGTCAGGAATGTCTGACAACAAATCTTCCTCTTTAAAACCTGCTAGACCCTCAACTCCCCCCCTGCTGAAGAGCTTTCCTTGGGTTCCGGGGCACCCAGTGTGGAAGACCTTGATACTACCCCTACCCCTTCCGAAGTTGAGCAAGATACTTATCACCAGAGGGTCCCCCGGAGGGATCCAGAGCCCGGTGATCTTGATAGCTCGGCTCTGGATATGAATCGGCCTTCCAAGATAACTGAGGACGATCTAGCGCTGCTGCGGCAGCGATACGATATTCCAATAGATATTGCCCTCGAAGTTCCCGGCCCGATGGATCGTGCTAGTCAACCTGATGAGGGCTCGGTGGCACTTCTTCCTGCTTTTTTCGAGTGTGGGCTGCGGCTGCCGATGCAACGTTATTTCGCTTGGATGCTGGCCGAGATGGAGATTGCTCATTGTCAACTGAGTCTGAACAGCTGGCGGATTTTGGCCGGCATGCATGTGGTCTGGCACCGAGCGGGGTTTAGCGAGCCTTCTCTCAAAGAAGTGAAAGATTATACCGGCTGAAGGCTAAGGCTACCCTAGGTCGCACCACGGATGGTACTACCTCTCTGCGTATGCTGATTCTTCCAACGTCATCCGTAAGCTCCCCGACTCCAACAAAAACTTCAAGGATCTTTGGTTTTGGGCCACAGTAGATTGGGGACGGGTCCTACAATTTTACTTAGAGGACATCTCGGTCCCGGACATCTTCAGAGCGGGAGGTTAGGAGTTTTAATACCCCCTTTTTTTTGTTCCCGTTTTTAGTTTTTACGTTAGGCTTCTAACTTCTCTGGTTCCTCCCAGCTTGTTGGCGGGATGCTCCCAAGGTTTCTCGTCAGGTCCGGAGGCGGGTACATTGGGCTCGGGGGTATGCCGCCCACTGGAGGGAGTTAGTTAATGATGCAGCTTTTGTTGAGTCGGGCCTTATTCGGACCGTCCCTCCGGAGGTCCCTAGTCGGATAGGTAGGTTTATACTGATCTTCTAACCAACTCTTATGTTTATTGAGCACGTTTCATGTTGTCTCTTTTTTCTCTCTTTACAGTATGCTCGGGTCCTGATTTTCTTTTTATTTTTGCTTTCTTGCAGGCATGTCAAAGAGACCGAGGTACCTTGATCGGTTGGCCGGCGTTTTCAAAGAAAACCAGTCCTGGTGGAGCTGGCACTTCCCGGAAGCGACCTGAATCTTCTGAGGCTAAGAAGGCGGCTGAGGGGGTAGAACGGCCGAGCTCTCAGGGCCCATCTTCATCTCCCGGGGCGTCTCTAATGGGTGTTATCTGTCCTGATAACCCCCCAAAACCTTCCAGGAGAAGGAAGCGCCAATTTGGAGTTGTGGACACTCAGTTGGGGCGGGAGTTGGAGGAGGAGGAGGAGGCTCCGAGTAAAATAACTTCAGCTCGGCAGTGGGGTCTTTTTAAGAAATTAAAAGGCTTCGTGATTCTCGGGGTTGATGACCTCGAGAAGGATATTAGGGAGGCTACTTCCCATCTGGTGTCGGCCATTAATGAGCTGGCCGAGGCCGTACCTCCAGAGAAGATTCCGAGGTTCGAGGACCTTTCGCCCGAGGAGGTGGTTGCAAAACTGTGCTCCCAGTTGGCCAAGGTTACCCTTTTTTTTTTTTACTTTTCTTCTATATCCGGGGTGTCTTTTGGACTTTGTTTTATTTTTCTAACTTTTTTTTTCGGCAGGCAAATTACTTGGCGGCCAAGAACAAGGATTTGTTCATAAGCCTCTTGTCCGAAGGCGGCCAATCCCAGAGGCTTCAAAACCGTCTTTCTGAAGTGGAGGCCAAGCTGGCTAGTGCTGAAGAGAGGAATAGGGATCACGAGCTGGCCGCGGTCGAGGCTGTCAAAACAAATAAAGCCCTTAAGGCTGCTGCCACTCTAGAGCGGAAGAACGCTGAAGAGGCGAGGGCAAGTTTGGTGGAGGCCCGGACTGAGATTGGGATCCTCAAGGTGGAGATAGGCAGCGTGGAGTATAAGCTGCGGGCCAAGGAGGAGGAATTGGGGCGGGCCCGGGACGAGCTCATGGGAAAAGAGGCAGAGCTAGAAGAAAAGAGAGATGCGATCCGTCTCGAGGGGGTCGGGGATTGCGCCGAGATCATCCCAATGGTTCTGCCTAGTCTTGATATGGGCCCTATTCATGCGGCCATCCGCTTCTGTAAGGGGGAGATCTCGGAGGATGAGTTTAAAGGATGGTTGCCCCCTTCTCCTGAATTAGTGATGGATCCCGACCCGATTTCAGTTGCTCCGGCCTCCCAGGTTTCCCAAGAAGGACGACCCGATGTTCCTGCCCCCGGCGAGGACTGTCTGGAGATCCCTCCTCCAATCCTTGAAGCAGAGGTTTCTCATGTTGCCGAGGTCGAAGCTGCTGTTCCCCCTCCTGAGGTCGAGCCGATCCTCCCGTCGTCTGAGCCAGCCGAGGAAGAAATTCCTGCCCCTGTGCGGGCTGATTGAGAAGGGGTAACCCGGACGGGGCCCTGTGTACACTTTAACCTTTTTTTTTGTAATAACTTTGTATGCTGTTTCTTGATGTATATATATCCTTATGTGCTTTTCTTATCTCTTTCTCTTTTTGTTTTTCTTTATGTTTCCTGTTATCTGAACACTTGAGACCCCTTCGTAGGGGACAACATGAGCTGGAGGGACGTAGTCCGACCCCGAGCTGGGGAAAACACTTGGCTCTGGGGGAATGTTACCTCCTCCCCAGTCCAAAGAAGACCGACTCGGTGGGACGTAACCCGACCCCGAGCTGAGGAAAACACTTGGCTCTGGGGGAATGTTACCTCCCCAGTCCAAGAAACCGACTCGGTGGGACGTAACCCGACCCCGAGCTGAGGAAAACTTGGCTCTGGGGGAATGTTACCTCCCCAGTCCAAAGAAACCGACTCGGTGGGACGTAACCCGACCCCGAGCTGATTTATCCAAATGGCCTCGGCGGAACGAATCCAGCCCCGAGCCGATTAATCATATGGCCTCGGCGAAACAAGACCAGTCCCGAGCCGATTAATCATTGGGACTTGCTCAGAAGGGAAGCGAATCAACCTTTTGAAGCCCTACCGAATCTGACGTGGGCGTCCCTTTGTCAGACCCGTGGAAAACAAAATCAAAACTTTGGAAAATAAAATTAAAAGGTGGGGTGTGACTTAGCATTTATCCAAAAAATTTTTTGTAAGCATAAACAACAACAAGGATGCCTCAGAACAGCGTCCCGTCCGAGGTCTCCAAAACATAATTCTGAATCTTTCAATTCAGCGTCCCGGCGAACCAGGATTTGGATCAGAGAGCGTTTAAAATGGTAAGGGCACATCCTCTATACGTCGGGTCACTATGGAGCCTGTATATTTGTGCGAGGGCTCCTCCTTACCGCGCTGGAGCAGGCACACGCCACAGGGGCTTAACGCCTCCCCGTGCTGCGCCTCTCTTGGATCCAAATGATGAATGGATCAAAGAGTGTCCGGGATACTAAGGGCACATTCCTCCTTAGGTCCGGCATCACTGGAGCTAGCAATCGTCACGGGGGCATCATCATCCCCCGTGCTATGCTTTCCCACGGATCCATTACATCGGGTAAGTGAGGATCAAAAGAGTGCTCGACACATCAAGGGCATGTTCCTCCTTATGTTCGGTAACACTGGAGTAAGCAATCGCCACAGGGGGATATCCCTCCCTGTGTTATGCTTCTCACGGATCCTATGCATCGAGTATGTCCCTAAGGACCTCGAGCCAAAGAGATACTTTGTTCTGGGGGAATGTCTCGTCCCCAGACCAATGAGCATAACTCGGTGGGACGTAACCCGACCCCGAGCCGAATAATCAAGTGGCCTCGGCGGAACGAAATCCAGCCCCGAGCCGAATAACCAAACGGCCTCGGCGGAACGAAATCCAGCCCCGAGGTGTTTTGAAGCTTTTGAGGGCATATTCTTCCCTTTGTTCGGTGGTGTTTTAGGCAGGTAATTGCCACGGGGGTGTCATCTTCCCCGTGCCATGCTTCTCATGGATCTATACCTTCGTCCTCGCTTTTTTAATGCTTGTATGGAGTTGAACGATTCTGGTGTGACTTTATGCTTTCTTTATGGTGGTAGTCATGATCGGATAGTTGCGAGTTTCGTGCTTTTTGGCTTTGGACTGTCGTATTGAGTATGTCCCCGGGTTTTTTGAATATGGTTTTGCAAAGTTTATTTTTTAGAAGAGCGGGTGGAAAAAGAAAGTTTTTATTTATACTCGGGGACATACTGCCCTTCTTACAACTCTCTGTGGGTCATTTTGAGAGAGGCTCTGTATTCGAATTTATGTCCCTTATTTGTTTGCTGCAAACGAAAAGGAGGAAGGGAGAGTTCACTGGAAGTATTTTTTCAACATCTCGGCGTTCCATGGCTTTTTTAATCTTGTGCCGTCCAGCTGTTCTAGGATGTATACTCCTGGCCTTACTACTTTTACCACCTTGTAGGGCCCCTCCCATTTGGCGCCTAGCGAGCCTTCCTCTGGCCTTCGGGTATTTAGGGTGACCTTTCTTAGCACCAGGTCGCCCGGGATGAAGGTGCGTGTCCGAATCCTTTTATTGTAGAAGCGGGCCATCCTTTGTTGATAGATTGCTGTTTTTATGGCCGATCTTTCTCTCTTCTCTTCGATTAGGTCGAGGTGGTTTCTGATAAGTCCTTCATTCTGTTTGCTTTCGTAGTGCTGGACCCTGTGGGAGGTCACCCCGATTTCTGCTGGGATGACAGCTTCATATCCGTATGCTAAGGAGAACGGGGTTTCTCCTGTGGAGTCTTTATAGGTTGTCCGGTGTGCCCATAGTACTTCTGGTAATTCCTCGACCCATAGGCCTTTGCTGGATCCAAGCCGAGCTTTCAGGTTAGCCTTGATGGTTTTGTTTGTCGCCTCGACTTGTCCGTTTGACTTGGGATGGGCTGGTGTGGCGAACCTTAGGGCGATCTGGAGGTCCTCGCATAGTTTTCTGAAGCCTTTGCTATCAAACTGCTTCCCGTTGTCAGTGATGATGGCTCGGGGAATTCCGAATCGGCAAACGATATTTTTCTTCAGGAATTCAGTGGCTTTTTTCTCCGTTATGGTGGATAATGGCTCTGCTTCCACCCATTTGGTGAAATAGTCTATGGCCACGATGGCGTATTTTGCCTGTCCTTTCCCTCGTGGCATTGGCCCAATGATGTCTAGTCCCCACTGGGCGAACGGCCAGGGACTGAGCAGCGTAGTTAACTGTTCTGCTGGTTGGTGGTGTAGATTTGCGTTTTTCTGACATCCTTCGCACTTGCGGGCCACTTCTATGCCGTCCTGGTGCATGGTCGGCCAGTAAAAACCTTGTCTTAGGGCTTTGAAAGCAATTGAGCGACCCCCGGCGTGGCTTCCGCAGATGCCCGTATGTATCTCTCTGAGTACATAATTCGCCTCTTCTTCTGCTAAACATCTTAAGAGGGGGACTGAGTAACCCCTTCGGTAAAGTACCCCGTTGATTAGGGAGAATCTGGTGCTTTTGTATCTTAACTTCCTTCCTGGCCTCCGTTTTGTCTCCTGGTGTTTCTCCTGTTTCCAGATATTTTCTGATGGGTTGCATCCATGATGTTTTGCTTTCTTTATCTAGAACTTCTACTTCAGATTCCCATACGCTCCTTTCCCGGATGTAAATTAAAGGGATTATTCTGGGGTGCTCGGCTTTTGTTAAGGAGGCGATCCGTGCCAGGGAGTCTGCTTCACAATTTTCTTCTCGGGAGATTTGTTCGAAGCGTACTTCCCCCATTTTCCCAGTTAACTTTCTCACTTCGGTCAGATAGGCCATCATGCTAGGTTCTTTGGCTTGGAATGTTCCATTTAGCTGCTGAATGGCTAACTGTGAGTCACTTCTTACTACCACATCTCGGATCCCCAGTACCGTGCATAGTCTTAAACCGCCCAGTATTGCTTCATATTCTTTCTTCATTATTGGTCGCTACGAAAGCGAATTTCAGGGCGAGCGGGATTTCTTCTCCTCTGTTGTTTTTCAGGATGACTCCCGCGCCATTGCCTTGTGTGCTGGCGGAACCGTCTACAGACATCTCCCATTTGTCTTCCTCTATAGTCAGGATCTGGGGTTCGGTAAATTCGGCGACAAAATCTGCCAAGGCTTGTCCTTTCACTGCTGCTCTCGGGAGGTAGGAGATGTCGTGTTCACTTAGCTCTACCGACCATTTTACTAGTCTGCCGGAGGCTTCTGGCCGCTGCAGAATTTTTTTAGGGGGTGATCGGTGTAGACCCTGATAGGATGGGCCTGGAAGTAAGGCCGCAATTTCCGAGCTGCCGTGACCAATGAAAGGGCGACCAGTTCATGTACTGGATATCGGGTCTCGGCGTCTAGGAGGGCTTTGCTGATGTAGTAAACAGGTTTCTGGACCCTGTCGGTTTCTTGTATCAGTACCGAACTTACTGCTCGCTCCGAAACGGCCAGGTATAAGTATAATGTTTCCCCTGGGAGTGGTTTTGCCAGGAGTGGGGGTTGCACTAGATACTGCTTCAGCTGCTGGAAGGCTTCCTCGCACTCTGGTGTCCAGTCGATATCCTTCTTTGCTTTTTGGATCACTTTGAAGAAAGGGTGGCATTTATCAGTTGCTCGTGATATGAACCGATTGAGCGCGGCCACTCTACCGGTCAGACTCTGTACTTCTTTCACTGTTTTGGGGGATTTTAGGCCCAGTATTGCCTGGATCTTCTGTGGGTTTGCTTCGATACCTCGGGCACTCACCATGTAACCTAAAAACTTTCCTGAGGCTACCCCGAAGGTACATTTTTCTGGATTGAGTTTCAGGTTGTGTCTCCTTAATAGCTCGAAGGTCTTTTTTAGGTCGGCCATGTGATAGCTTGGTTCTTTCGACATCGTTATCATGTCATCGACGTAAACTAGCATTGTCGTGCCGATGAGAGGTTTAAACACTTTGTTTACCAACCTTTGGAAGGTTGCCCCAGCATTTTTCAGTCCGAAAGGCATTACTCTGTAGCAGTAAGTCCAAAGTCCTTGATCGGTAACTTTCTCTTCGTCTGCAGGGCACATTTTGACTTGGTTGTATCCGGAGAAAGCATCCATAAAGCTCAGTAATCCCTGACAAGCTGTGGCGTCCACTAGCTGGTCTATGTTCGGCAAGTGGAAGCTGTCCTTTGGGCACGCCTTGTTTAGGTCGGTGAAATCGACACACATTCGCCACTTGCCGTTATTTTTTCTGACCAATACTACGTTTGATACCCAATCTGGGTACCTTGCCTCCCTGATGAGACCTGTCTTTAATAACTTCTCGACCTCGGCTGCTATTGCTTTACTCTTTTCTTGATTGAAGTTCCTTCTCTTTTGCCTGACCGGTTTGCGTGATGGGTCTACTGCTAGGCGGTGATTGATGAATCTTGGGTCGATCCCAGGCATGTCATTGTATCCCCAGGCAAAGACGTCCGGGTATTCTTTCAGGCATTCTAGTAGATTTCGTTGTAGAGATTTGTCCAGGCCTCCCCCTATCTTTATGCTTTTTCCTGGCCCGTAAAGTTCTATTTCTTCTGTCTCCTCAGCTGCAGCGAGTCGGGCATTTTTGTTTGGCCGAGGCCCAGGGCTTCTGTTTTCTTCTTCTTCTTCACCCAGGCTTCTTTGTCGTTTTCGGGTATCTTCTTTGATGCAGAGAGTCTCTCGTGAGAGAGTTGCGAAGCAGCTGCGAGCTGTTTTCTGGCTTCCGCATACGATTCTGATCCCCTCCCGGGTGGGGAATTTCAGTTTCAGGTGGTAGCAGGACATTGCGGCTTTTTTTCATCATGAAAGGTCGTCCGACGATGGCCTGGTAGCTGCTCATGCAGTCTACTACAGTGAAGTCTGTCATGATTGTCCGGGTCCGGGGATATGTCCCGACTGTCATTGCCAACTGTATCCTTCCCAGTGGGATGACGGCTGATCCTCCGAAACCGTATAGGGGAGTGCTATCGTCGGTTAGGGCTGCATACTCTACCCCTAGGTCATCCAGTGCTTCTCTGGAAATTATGTCAACTGCGCTTCCGGGGTCCACTAGGATTCTGTCTACTTCTGACCCGCTAATTACTGCTTTGATTATTAATGCATCGTCATGAGGGAAACTTACCCCTCGGGTATCCTCATCGGTAAACATTATCGGTACCGACCGGCTTTCCTGGAGCCCTGTGACCTGCTCTGTTTCTAGGAGTCCGGTCCTCGAGTTCTGCTGTAGTCTTTCCTTGACCGGTTAGAGTTTCCGCCAGTGTTCTCCCTCCTGCGATGATATTGATTTGGCGGCCACATGCTCTTTGTCTGGCCGTCATAACTTCGTGGTCAATGTATTTGTTCAGATATCCGTCTCGTGCTAGGTCTTCCATCTGTTCTCGCAGATCTTTACACCCGTCCGTTGCATGTCCTCTGGAGTTGTGATGTATGCAATAAGCCTTTTGGTTCCTCTTGTCCGGGGGGAAATCTTCTTTGGTCGGGTTCTACTAAGAGGCCTTTCCCCTGGATCTCCATGACAATTTGTCCCAGTGGTTTCTTTAGGGGAATGTATGCATCTTCCCCGACCACATGGTTTACTTGGGTCGGCGCCCTTCTCTCTTGGTTGTCACGGTGCAGTGGTTTGAACTCCTTGTGTTTCGGGGGTGGTCTTCTGGATTCTCTTTCTACCGGCGGGGGGCGCCCTCCCTTGTGGTTCTTTCTCTGATGGTGTTCCCTTTTCGGGATATTTTTCCTCGTTTTCTAATAAAACGAATTTTCGGGCCACCTCCAGGGCGGTTGCGTAGTCCGGGGTGTCTTGGATCCTTAGATGGGTCCATAGCCTCCCGACTTTCAAGGCTCCCTTCAAGCTTTCCAAGGCCTCGGGGGATTCATACCCTCCGACTTCGAGTACCATATTATGTATCTTTCAATAAATATTTTCAAAGGTTCATCGTCTCCTTGTTTCATAAGTCTTAGTTCTCCAATTGTCTTTCTGGGGACACAAGCCCCCTTGAAGTGCCGTATGAATGACTTTCTGAGTTGTGTGAAGCTGCTGATGCTTCTTGGGGCTAGGCTTCTATACCATAGGATGGCCGGTCCGGCTAGAGTTAAGGGGAACACTTTGCAAATGGCGTCCCCTGTTACCCCTTGTACCTCCATTAGTAGGACGAAGCCTTCGATTGGGTTTTGGGATCGGTATGGCCCTTGTATGGCGCCATGGTTGGCATGCTGAATCTTTTTGGGAATTTCTCTGACCTTATTTCTTCTGTGAGGGGGGACTCATCTTTGCCGTCTGGGCATCCTTTGTCTGTATTGGGGAATACTTCCCATTTGGCTAGCTCCTCCCGTAACCAAGATTTCATGCTGCTGTCCTTGGTTCCATGCCTCTCCTCCTGCGGTTTCCTCTCTTTCTGTTGTCTTGGGCGCGGTACTTCTCAGGCCCGGTATCTTCCCGCACTCTCTCGTCATATTCTTTTTCTCTTCTCCCAGTGTTGTGTGGGTTATCATAGGAGGAGTCTGGTGACGATTTGTCATCCTCTTCCTCCCACATGTCCTCAGTTTGGAATCTTTCTGCACCACCACAGATCTTACCCCGTAGGGACCCTTCCTCCGGGGTCTGTCGTCCTCACTTGTATCAACAATTCTTTTCCTTCTGCTATTTCGTTCCTTCGTCGGCTAGTCCCGGTCTCGAATTTTCCGTCGTGCGCTCCTTCTATCTTTTCCAACCGGTCTACTATGGTTTTTAGCAGGGTTTGATTTTCCTCTCTTCTTTCCTTAGGTTCTCCTCGATTTTCTCCATCCAATCTGCAGCCGAGCTCCCTGATGATTGGTGGTTTCCGCTTCCGCCATTGTCTCACTACGCGAGTTGCTTTTTGTTGACTCCCCACAGACGGCGCCAACTGTTGACGGTGGATTTTGGTCTCAGGGTAATATGGGAATATCACTCCCGAGACAATCCTCCTTCAATAGTGAATTTGTTTGGTTATGGGGGACCAAAAGCAAACTTAGCAAAAGACAGATAAATACACCAATCAACAAGGGGATTTAACGTGGTTCGGTGGATTTGGATTCGACCTACGTCCACGGACACAAACATGATGATACTTTTATTACTCAAGCACCCCTTTTCAGGTCTCTTTTTGTTTTTTACAAGTCAGAGCTTGATGATCCTGATCCCTTTACACATACTCTGCCCTCCTATTTATATTAGTACAGAAATCAGACTCCTATTTGTATAAGAATTCCTAGTCTAATATTGCCTTCACTTTTCTTGTTCCTTTTTGGATTCTGACTCATTACTTTTCCTCGTGAAAGTGGGATAACTTGTTATCTTATCCGCAAGAATAGGGTGTCATCTTCTTGAGCATATCTCGCCATCTGGTCGGTCTTCATGAAGTCGGTCATGATAGTCCTTTGTACTGAGAATGCTGCTGTCGACCTGATAGTGCCCGGTTATCTGAACCCAAGTGCTCGGTAACCGATCATAACATGCTCGGTCTGAAACCAAAATGTGCTCGGTCTCTAAGCGTCGTGGCTGGTTTGAAACTGCAAGGTGTTTGGACCCTTAAAGTGGTCGGGTCGGCCTTAACGATCTCTCCTAAGGAGGGAATTACCCTTCTGTCCTCGTCGTGCTGCTTTAAATATCTTAATGCCTGAAAACACCATCACACCTTTCTTTCTAACTTTTTCTTTCTCCTTCTACTTCTCTAGGTTGGTATCCTCAAGATTTTACTATCTCTTTTTGTCTCTTTACTTTTCCTATCACTGCTGCTTAACTATGCATATCTTCTCATTTCTTATAGCTTTCTCTTCCCACTCTCTAGGGTAACTTTTCTTAGTACTGAATTTCTTGTTTCATAGATAAATTTGAACTTCTGCTAATAAGTCAGGATTGTCACGACCCCCTCCCTAGAGCGGGCCAACCCTAGAAAGAGGTTCGTAGACTTCTTTAGCTCGAGCATTCTATATGACAATCAACCACTCAAATGCACACAAATATTACATCACTTATTACAAATCCAAACAGTATACACGACTGTTGTGATTTACAACACAATATTTAAGAAATAAATACAAAAGGTGACACAAATGTCTGGTCCAACCCGAATATACAACTGTGGCACGTGGATCCAATCTGGTACTGCTACTACTGAACAGACGGACTACCTGAAATGTTAGGGGAAATGGGGGTGAGCTTAAAAAGCTCAGCAAGTAAACACTCATTCTCTCAACATGACCTCACCAACAAAATAGGGTTATATATATATATGTATATAATATATATATATGAAAAAACATATGTTATAATATCATTACAACAAACATCCACCTCAACAGTACAAACATCCATCAAACATGGCTGCTACTCCGGGTCTAGTATAACAGAGGATTGAAATATACTCAATGAGGAAGCCCCCGTACTCCCCCATATCAAAACAAATGGAAGAGTCCTCAATGACAACTTCCAAGGTTTCCAACCATCAACTCGTAAAATGTGAGTAAAATATACTCAATGAGGAAGCCCCCGTACTCCCCATATCAAAACCAATGGAAGAGTCCTCAATGACAACTTCCAAGGTTATCTATCATCACATCTCGTCTCATCTGATGTATCATCACATCTCATCTCAAATCCGACCACTATTATACCAAACCCGGCAGCATATCACAACAACACACATAATCCATACAATCACATCTCACATCCAATCCACAAATCTCATCTCAATAATTATGATTTCATATTATCATACTTTCAAGATCTCAATATTATATCTCAACAATATATATATATATATATATATATATATATATATATATATATATATATATAATATATATATATATATATATAATATACCATTATATTTATATATACCGACTCTCACAACAACCATCAAACATCAAACAATATGTTAAGAGAATCACCACAGAGTGTACTTACCTCGATTCACGCAAAAGTCAATAACGATTATCAGCCCGAAATTCCAAACAACTAAGCTGAGAAGAAAAACAGCAACGAACGGCTCCGGAACTAATTAGAATGCTCAGCGAGGCAAGCGGGCCCCACAACAAAGATCGGGCCCCACCACCAAAAAGCGGACCCACAACCAAATACTTTCTACGGCGAATATATATATCAAAACGCTCGAAATTTCGAGAGCAATAATCTGATGCGATCGGATCGTCGATCCAACGGTCAGATCTCAACTTCCAATACAATTCCCGAATTACCGGTAGCTATAACACGGAAAACAACCCAAACGATGTCGGATCGGGAAGTAACCACTGGCGTTGGAAAGGCCTCGGCCTGAAGCTCACTCGTGGTCGCCGGAGTGGTCGTCGTCAGAAGTGGCCGGAGATGGCCGGAAAATGCAGAAGAAGTTGCGACGTGGCGTCCTGGTCTGGCGGCGCGTGGCGGCGCGTCCGGAGGCCTTTAGATTCGATCTTGGTGGCGACGGAAAGCTGACGGCGGCAGCTACACGGTGGTCCGGCGCGTGGGTGAAGGCGGCGACGGGTGACACGGCGGCGACGCTTCAAAGGTTGACGAGGAAGAAGAAGGAAATATGAGAGAGAAAGAAAATAGAATTCTTGCTTCTGCTTTCTATTTTAATTTTATTATTTTCGCAAGCTCCCTCTGCTGTCTCTCTCTCTCTTATAATGTTAAAAAAAAAACAAAACTCTATTATTTAATTTTTGTGCCTGCCAGCTAATCTACCAAATCTGTCACAATTCTCACAATCTACCCACCTTACAAAAATTTCATCCCCGAAATTTCTAAATCCTCAAATAGTTCTGGATATTTCTCCTTCATATCCTTTTCCAATTCCCAAGTTGCCTCTCGAATATGATGATTAGTCCACAAGACCTTTACAAGGGGAATCTGTCTGGATCTCAACTCTTGGACCTTTCGTTCTACAATCTTCACAGGCTTTTCTTCATAAGTCATATTCTCACTCAACTCGACCGGTTGGTTCTCCAGGATGTGAGTAGGATCTGGTACGTACTTTTTCAGCATCGACACATGAAATACATTATGAATCCTTTCTAACTCCGGTGGTAATGTCAGACGATAGGCCACATTGCCCACTCTCTCCAATATCTCGTAAGGACCAATATAACGGGGTGCTAACTTTCCCTTTCGACCAAATCTCAAAATTCCTTTCCAAGGAGAGACTTTCAAAAAGACTCTATCCCCCACTTGGAATTCAAGGTCTTTCCTCCTACGATCGGCATAACTCTTCTGTCGACTCTGCACCTCTAACAACCTAGATCGAATCAGCCTGATTCTTTCTGATGTCATATCAATCAATTCTGAGCCATGAATAAGGGTGGCAAAGGGCCGGGCCGGGCCGGGCTTTTGCAAGCCCGGCCCGAGCCCGGCAACAAAAAAAAAGCCCGGGCCCGGGAAAAACCCGGCCCGACTCGGGCCCGGGCTTTTTTGGGCCCGAATTTTTAAAAAAAAAATTTAAAAATTAAAAATATATAAATATAAAATATATTTACACTATATACAAAGAAAATTTATAAATAAATCACAAGTTTCATTGATAAATTAACAATTTAAATGCTAAAAATAAATAAAAATGATATAAACATATTAAAAATATATATATATATTTATGTTTTTTTTTTTTTTAATTTTGGCCCGGGCCGGGCCGGGCCCGGGCCAAAATAGAAAAGCCCGGCCCGGGCCCGGGCCCGAGTCGGGCTTTCGTTTTAAGGCCCGGCCCGGGCTTTTTTCACCACGGGCCGGGCCGACCGGGCCGGGCCGGGCCGCGGGCTAAACTGCCACCCTTAGCCATGAACCTGTCTATCTCCAACTTCCCCCAACAAACAGGGGTTCTGCACCTTCTCCCATACAATGCCTCAAATGGAGCCATACCGATACTTGCTTGAAAGCTGTTGTTTAGGCAAACTCTATCAAATGAAGGTGACCATCCCATCCTCCAGCAAAAGTCAAAACACATGATCTCAGTAGGTCCTCTAATGTCTGAATAGTTCGCTCTGACTGTCCGTCAGTCTAAGGGTGGAATGCTGTGCTCAAAGTAATCTTCGATCCCATCGACTTCTGGAAACTCTGCCAAAAACGAGAGTAAATCTGGCATCTCTATCTGATACAATTGTTGTCGGTACTCCATGTATCCGCACAATCTGCTCCACATACAGTTCTGCTAGTCTCTCTGGTCCCCATGTAACTCGAATCGGTAGAAAATGAGCAGACTTAGATAATCGGTCCACTATCACCAAAATTACATCGAAACCCTTCCGTGTCCTCGGTAATCCAACTACAAAATCCATTGCAATAGTCTCCCATGGCCACTCAGGTATAGGTAGAGGCTGGAGTAACCCGGCTGGATGTTGGTGTTCTGCTTTGACTTGCTGACAAATCAAGCACCGAGATACAAACTCTGCAATATCTCTCTTCATTCCTGGCCACCAATAATTCTTCTTCAGATTTGATACATCTTGGTGCTCCCAGGATGCATATTATAAGGAGCATCGTGGGCCTCATCCAAGATTTCCCGTTTGAGCGATCCCGAATGTGGTACCACAACTCTATCACCCAAAAGTAATACATCCTCTGAACTCAATCTGAAGTTAGAAGTTTCCCCCTCAGGAATCTCCGCTCTCCATTTCCCACACTGATCATCCTCGAACATCTTCTGTCTGACTCTTAGAAACTGTAATTCACCCACATTTTTCCTACTAAGGGCATCAGCAACAACATTGGCCTTCCCTGGATGATAATTAATAGTGCAATCGTAGTCACTAAGGAATTCCATCCAACGTCTCTGTCTCAAATTCAATTCCTTTTGAGTGGGAAGGTATTTCAAACTCTTATGATCAGTAAAAATCTCACACTTGGCACCATATAAGTAATGTCTCCAATCTTTAAAGCATGAACAATTGCTGCCATTTCCAAATCATGAGTAGGATAATTCTTCTCATGGGTCTTCAATTGTCTCGAGGCATAAGCGATCACTCTTCCATGTTGCATCAATACACATCCTAACCCCTGATGTGATGCATCAGTATAAACCACAATCCATCACCCGGAAGGTAAAGTAAGTACTGGAGCAGTAGTTAATTTCTCTTTCAGAGTTTGGAAGCTCCTCTCACAATCATCAGTCCACACGAACGGTATCTTCTTCCTTGTCAGCTGTGTCATTGGAGCAGCAATAATAGAGAAATCTTGTATAAATCGACGGTAGTAGCCTGCTAATCCCAGGAAACTTCGAATCTCTGTCACTGTTCTCGGTCTCTCCCATCTCAGAACTGCTTCAACCTTTTGTGGATCAACATAAATACCTTCTCCTGTGATGATGTGTCCCAGAAATACCACTCTATCCAGCCAAAATTCACATTTAGAGAACTTGGCATAAAGTTGTTCTCTCCTCAAAATCTCAAGTATCAATCGAAGATGTTGCTCATGGTCGATCTGAGAAGGTGAATACACAAGGATGTCATCGATAAAGACTACAACAAATTTATCTAGATACGGCTGGAACACTCTATTCATCAAATCCATGAATGCTGCAGGGGCATTAGTAAGTCCAAATGGCATGACTAAAAATTCATAGTGTCCGTATCTCGTTCGAAATGCAGTCTTGGGAATATCTGTATCCCGAATCCTCATCTGATGATATCCCGATCGAAGATCAATTTTTGAAAACACCGAAGCTCCCTGAAGTTGGTCAAATAAATCGTCAATTCGGGGTAACGGATACCGATTCTTGATAGTCACCTTATTAAGCTGACGATAATCTATACACAATCTTAAGGTGCCATCTTTCTTCTTCACAAACAACACTGGTGCTCCCCAGGGTGAAATACTAGGCCGAATAAATCCTCGATCTAACAGTTCTTGCAACTGTTCCTTCAGCTCCTTCATTTCTACTGGGGCCAAACGATATGGTGATATGGAAATAGGAGTAGTACCTGGAATTAGATCCACAACGAATTCTAGATCTCTACGAGGTGGCAACCCTGGTAACTCATCAGGAAAGACATCCTAATACTCACTCACAACTGGAATATCTGCTATCCGAATCGATTCCTCTTTTTCCACCGTAATGATACTTGCTATAAAACCCTTACACCCCTGTCTAATCATCCTACAAGCTGACATGGCAGAAATGATGGGCATCACAACCTGATTACAATCACTGACCACCTTAAACTCTCCATTATTTGACTTAAACCGTACTTCCTTTTTGCTGCAATCAATAACTGCTCCATGAGTGGTCAACCAATTCATTCTAAAATCAAACCAAAGTCCTCCATTTCTAACGGGTAAAGTATAACTGGTAGTTGTCTCGCCTCAATCTCAATATTTAATCCCCTAAATACCACATCTATTCTAATGTCCTTCCCCGAAGGAAGACTCACAATCAAAGGATACTTATTAGTCTCCGGTACACTATTCAGACAATGAATACAACTAGTAGCAATGAATGAATGCGTAGAACCCGTATCAAATAAAGCTCGAACGAATATACCTGATATCCGCACCGTACCTGATACAGTACCACCATCTTGTGCCTCTTGCTCTGTCATAGCGAAGACTCGTCCCCTATCAACACCAGGTGCAGTATGAGCCTGAGATGTCTGTCCTCCACCACCATCCAATCCACTCAACGTTCCCCTGCCTCTGTTCTGTGTGAAACCCGAACCTCGTCCACGACTACCATAGGAACTTGTCCCTCTACCACGTCCTACAGTCGGCTCAGCTCCCCGAGATCCACCTCTGATAGGACATTCTCTAGCTAAATGTCCAGGCTGCTGGCATTCATAACACATCTTTCCTCTGGTACATTGCATACTAATATGACCTTCCTGACCACAGTTATAACATCGATGAGGGCCAGTAGGCCGAGATGCCACACTCACAGCACTCTGATTAACGGATGGTATTGGGCCTCTACTCTGAACCTGCTCAGTCTGACCCCCACGATACTGCCCTCTGAAAGGTGCACTCTGTGTGCCTCTCGGTGGTAACCCGCTGTGACTCGGCTGTGGAGGATACTGTCTACTGATAGATCTACCATGTCCTCCCTCAGAAACCTCATTTCGCCCCCTCTTCCTGCTCTCTTGAAAGGCAGCTCTATTCTCTTTCTCAATTTTGATGTCACTTTCCGCAATCATGGCTCTGTCAACCAATTCTGTGTATGGCAGTTTTCCCAAAATCGAAATTCTCGATCTGATCTGTTGTCTCAATACACTCTTGAATTTCTCACACTTGTCGTCTTCACGTCGTACCAATTCTGGATAGTAACGAGATAAAGAAATCATCCGTCTATCATATTACATCACTG
The DNA here is from genome assembly GCA_019454045.1 of Zanthoxylum bungeanum. Taxonomy (NCBI): domain Eukaryota; kingdom Viridiplantae; phylum Streptophyta; class Magnoliopsida; order Sapindales; family Rutaceae; genus Zanthoxylum; species Zanthoxylum bungeanum. The sequence goes on along the minus strand of SKCR01005878.1, from coordinate 78,377 downwards.
TCTCCGTCGGTCCCTGAACCATGTGTTCGAACAGACGACGCTGCTCCATACGATAAGCATACGGAAAGTACTTCTCATTGAAGGCTTCCTCGAACATATCCCATGTGATAAACTGAGGTCTTTCAGGTCCATCAGTTCTCCAAAAGTCAGGGGATCTCAATCTGTCTATCAGGATGGTCTCAGTATGCTTCCACCACCTCTCTGCTTCTCCTCTCATCAAATAAGTGGCAAATCTAACCTTCTCTTGATCAGTCAAATCCAACACCCTGAATATATGTTGAATGTCATCTTTCCATTTTTCTGCAACTAGGGGATCAGCCGTATCCTGAAACTGTGGAGGTCTCAAATTAAGAAATTGATCCAATTTGCTCATGTTACCACTGCTGCTCGCAGGTACATTACTTGTTGGCCCTCTGGTAGCCATCTGTGCAACTACATCGATTAATCTTCCCAATACATTTTCTAAATGTGAGGCTGTCGGGGGAACTGAATGGGCAGCAGAGGTCACATTAGGTACAACTGCAGGAACATCATCAGGTGCAGCTACTGGAATAGCAGTGGGGACAGCTGCCGAAACTACTGGAGGTGCAGGTCTAGAACCTTCACCAATCTCAAAAACAGGTGGAATACCAGATGAAGCTACATCTGATACATGATCTACAGGCAGAATCTGGGGTCTCTCAATACCTATACTCGACATCCTCACAAATCGTCGAGCTCTCCCTCTCCCGCGTTGAGTACCAGTTCCACGGCCACGACCAGACATTTTCCTACAAACAAAAAGCTACACCATTAATACCATCTCTAATGCAATATGTCTACAGAACCTATAAACCTAGGCTCTGATACCAAATCTGTCACGACCCCCTCCCTAGAGCGGGCCCAACCCTAGAAAGAGGTTCGTAGACTTCTTTAGCTCGAGCATTCTATATGACAATCAACCACTCAAATGCACACAAATATTACATCACTTATTACAAATCCAAACAGTATACACGACTGTTGTGATTTACAACACAATATTTAAGAAATAAATACAAAAGGTGACACAAATATCTGGTCCAACCCGAAATATACAACTGTGGCACGTGGATCCAAATCTGGTACTGCTACTACTGAACAGACGGACTACCTGAAATGTTAGGGGAAAGGGGGGTGAGCTTAAAAAGCTCAGCAAGTAAACACTCATTCTCTCAACATGACCTCACCAACAAAATAGGGTTATATATATATATGTATATAATATATATATATATGAAAATAACATATGTTATAATATCATTACAACAAACATCCAACCTCAACAGTACAAACATCCATCAAACATGGCTGCTACTCCGGGTCTAGTATAACAGAGGATTGAAATATACTCAATGAGGAAGCCCCCGTACTCCCCCATATCAAAACCAATGGAAGAGTCCTCAATGACAACTTCCAAGGTTTCCAACCATCAACTCGTAAAATGTGAGTAAAATATACTGAATGAGGAAGCCCCCGTACTCCCCCATATCAAAACCAATGGAAGAGTCCTCAATGACAACTTCCAAGGTTTTCTATCATCACATCTCGTCTCATCTGATGTATCATCACATCTCATCTCAAATCCGACCACTATTATACCAAACCCGGCAGCATATCACAACAACACACATAATCCATACAATCACATCTCACATCCAATCCACAAATATCATCTCAATAATTATGATTTCATATTATCATACTTTCAATATCTCAATATATATCTCCACAATATATATATATATATAATATAAATATATATATATTAATATACCATTATATTTATATATACCGACTCTCACAACAACCATCAAACATCAAACAATATGTTAAGAGAATCACCACAGAGTGTTCTTACCTCGATTCACGCAAAAGTCAATAACGATTATCAGCCCGAAATTCCAAACAACTAAGCTGAGAAGAAAAACAGCAACGAACGGCTCCGGAACTAATTAGAATGCTCAGCGAGGCAAGCGGGCCCCACAACAAAGATCGGGCCCCACCACCAAAAAGCGGACCCCACAACCAAATACTTTCTACGGCGAATATATATACCAAAACGCTCGAAACTTCGAGAGCAATAATCTGATGCGATCGGATCGTCGATCCAACGGTCAGATCTCAACTTCCAATACAATTCCCGAATTACCGGTAGCTATAACACGGAAAACAACCCAAACGATGTCGGATCGGGAAGTAACCACTGGCGTTGGAAAGGTCTCGGCCTGAAACGTGCTCACTCGCCGGAGGTGGTCGTCAGAAGTGGCCGGAGACGGCCGGAAAATGCAGAAGAAGTTGCGACGTGGCGTCCTGGTCTGGCGGCGCGTGGCGGCGCGTCTGGAGGCCTTTAGATTCGATCTTGGTGGCTACGGAAAGCTGGCGGCGGCAGATACACGGTGGTCCGGCGCGTGGGTGAAGGCGGTCGACGGTGACACGGCGGCGACGCTTCAAAGGTTTGACGAGGAAGAAGAAGGAAATAAGAGAGAGAAAGAAAATAGAATTCTTGCTTCTGCTTTCTATTTTAATTTTATTATTTTCGTAAGCTCCCTCTGCTGTCTCTCTCTCTCTTATAATGTTAAAAAAAAACAAAACTCTATTATTTAATTTTTGTGCCTGCCAGCTAATCTACCAAATCTGTCACAATTCTCACAAGGATGATTACAAATGGCTCTTCAAAAAATATAATTGTTTCTAAGGAAAGATACTTGAATAGCTCAGGAACTCTTACTAACCTGTCTATAGAACTTTGAGGACGTACCCGAGGATCGGATACTGGAGAGGTAGTGCCTCATATACGGGTATCTCGAACATACTGCGTATACCAGACCCCAGCATTCTGCCCACTGCAGTCACTGACTACCTATACCATGCTCTGATACCATCTTTGTAACATCCCCGATCCGGGAGATGCTACCGGCAGAGGATAGACCGTACTATCCCCATAAGCCTCTGACTTCTGATAACTGCTATTCTTATCTCAAATATATATACACACACACACACTCATGTATGGGACCATAGCCCAACTCATCGACTATGTATGCATAATACTCTTAATACTAATACTATGTGTAAATACATATTTGAACACTGATAATAACTTCAATAATGTAATATTCATGTGACCATAACTATATAACATATATGTTACAAGATATTCTCTGACTCTGACCGAACTGAACTGAAATTTGACTCGATCTGGTAGATAAAACCCTCTAGTGACTGCTATCAGTATACATCCTCTCGAGCTTGTCATCTGGGAATACCTGCAAAATAATAAAACTGGGATTGGGGGGGTTATAATGTTTTCTGATCTAAGTGAGTGGATGAAAACTGAAATACTATTATGAAAATATTTGGTTCTAAAACCAAAATTCAAGAATAGCTTTATATGAAAAATCTTTTCCTGTCTGAAAACTCTGGACTCCTTTCTGAAAATCTTGTCTGTAAAACTTATCTTTTTCTGAAAGTCTTTTATAAAACTGCTATTTCCAAAAACTTTCCTTTCTAGAAACCTTTTCTGAAGTCTGTATCTGAAAACCTTTTTCAAATCTATATCTGAAATCTATTTCTGAAATCCGATCTATGTCTCTGAAAAACCTGACGTATGGGGGCGTTACGTATCGCCATCCTCCCATACGCCTAACTAGAGCCAGGGTGCAAATCCATGACTTTGGGGCACTACGTATCGCCGTCCCCCAAAGCATGCCACTCTTGTCCTTGAAACTAGTGGTCTTGGGGCGTTACGTATCGCCGTCCCTCAAGCCACTGAACTAGAACTGGGGGTCTGGATCTATGCTACCCTTCAAGCTCTGAAACTAGGATCTATAGGCATCTGTCATCCCTAGTCCTGAACTAGGATCTGGGGAAGTTACGTATCGCCGTCCCCCCAGTCTTCTACATGTGCACATGTAATCCGTTAATTCCATGTCTGTAACAAGTTACATATTGAGGTGCGGTTTTTTCCTCATGCCTCGAAAACATAAAACTCATGCTTTGAAAATATTTCTTTCTCAAACATATCTTAAAACATAATCTTTCATGAAATAATTGCAGTAAAAATCAACTACCACCCTAAAAGCGTAAAAATAAGTCTGATATGAAAAATACGAATTGAAAATCAAGTAAAAAGGTCCATTCACTGGTTTAGAATCTGATTGGCACTGATTACTCTGCCGAATAAAATTATGATTCCTGCGATGATCTATATTTGATAAACTAAGAAACGTACTACGGAATCAGGCTAAATTTACGTATTTAAGTGGTTGCTAACACTCCGATAGGTATCATACTTATATCAAGATGTAATATATGTATACGAGTTGATACGAGACCCTTAGGGTGGTCTCTAACATCCTAGGGTGAAACCGGACTGATTTAAAACTGATTTGGGGAATTATGGTCTTCGCATTGCGACAACGAACCTTGCGCTTCGCGACATGCCCAATTCCAGAAACATAGTCAAAAATCTTCAACTCGCGTCGCGACGCGAACACTTTGGGCTTCGCGACGTGGGACCGTTTTCCAGAATTTGTGCTTGTTTCTCCATGTTCATCTTATACCCAAAATTACCACAAGCACTTCCATAACAAAATTATTGCACAAACCAACTTATTGAACTTCAAATTCAAAAATTATATATCAAATTATCATCCTCAAATAATTATTTAATCTCATTATCCATGTTTCTAACTAAACTTTAAAACTTCCATAATTTAGGTATTTAACTCAACAATCACTTCCTTTACTTATCAATCACCAATATTCAACCCTTATCATACTAACATCTCAATTTTATCATCAAACTTTCAAAATCCAACATATCATGTTTTGGGTCAAGTGAATCTTACATTCTTTCTTGTTGTTTCCTTCATCCTCCAAATCTCTCAAGTCTCCCATGATTGCTAAGTCTTTTCTCTAATTCTTCTTCTTCTTCTTCTTCTTCTTCTTCTTCTTCTTATATACTAGGGGTTATTTGAAATTTGGACTAATGAAGAAAAATGTAGAAAAGTTGAGAAAGTTTGAAATTTTTTAGTTAAGTCCAAAGTTACTATTCATCCAAATTTTTGATCTATAGTTTCGGGTCCGAATTTGGAAAGTTATTAAACGCGGAAGTTGTAAATCTCGATCTCAGCTGTTCGGCGATATAAAGTTCATCAAAAAGTGGAGTTCGTATGAGAAAGTTACGGCCCAAATACCATGGGCTACCCGGAGTAGAATATTATACAGTTTCGTATCGGAATTTTGAGGAATTCACCGATTGTCCCCAAAGTCATTCCATGAGTGTATAAGCGTTCAAACATAATTTATATAATATAATATTCTTCCCAAAATGAAATAGTAATCGAGATCACCGGTCGTCGAGATTACTGGTCGTTACAGTATACATGTTGTATTGTTCCCCATTTACGTATATGTATGTTAGTTTTAATTGTTGAAAAGGGAAAATTTTAAAACCCATAAAATTTGGACAAGATCCACTATAGGCTTTTCCGCACGACCGTAGCCACGAGACAAGAAATCGATTTCTCGTTTCGAACCTTCAACAACATGATAAAGTGTTGAAGGCACTACTTCCATACTATTTGTCCAATGTCTTACTACAATCGTATTGTATGCAGATGGTATGTCTACCACCAGAAATTCAATGCACAATGTCTTTTCACCCACAGTCCCTGGCAAAGATATTATGCCCCTTGTGTTAAGTCTTGTTCCCTCAAAAGCAATGAAAGGTGCGCTACTATGACGCAAATCCTATTATTTCAATTTCATCTTTCGAAATGTATCTTCAAACCAAATCTTTGTACTACTTCCTCCATCCACTGAAATCCAACGCACAAGGGTGCTCCCCAATACAAGAGAGATGACCAAGGGATCAATATGTGGGAAATCCATATTAGCTAAGTCTTTACAAGTAAAGGTTATGGGGCCAGGTCCTCTGCAACAACCATAATTATTACTCTCAAAGCTTTTTCTACTTTGGACCTCTTTACATGCGAGGCTTTTCTGTATTGTGCCCTCCAGGATTCACTGGAAATACTCTCAGCTAGCCTTCTGTGGATCATGCAAGTATCTTCTGAACCAATACTCAACTTGAGAAACTTAGTAGAAATTTCATCTATACCAGCTTCATCCAGCTGTTCAATCATTTTTATTTCCTCTGGAGGCTAATCATCACCACTTCCATTTGGTCCTGCCTCTAAAGTCCTATTTTGACTTTTGGAGGTTCTCACGGTCTACTTGTACTCCTGCAACTTCCCATTCTGAAGAAGCCTTTGAATTTGATCCTTCAGAGTATAAAAATCATTCATCTTGTGACCAATGTCTTTATGGAATGCACAATAGAGGTTTAGATCTCGAGACTCCATTGAGGTTTTAATTTGTTTGGGCTCTCTGAATAAGCTGGAGTTCTTGTTATCTGCCCAAAAATTTTAGCAGGGTTAGTGTTTAGGGGGATTTTGTTGTCTCTGGTAGGCTTAATTTCGGTCATGAGTTTTTTATTGTGTGGTTTGGATTCTGATCAATTCTTTCCAAAAGGTTTTGGGGGAGGCATTTGGTTTGGTTTTGATGGGGCACTCCTTCCAACAATGATGGTAGCAGTTCTTTGATATTCAAACTGCTTAAAATCTTTATCTTATTCAATTCAGATTCACTTCACTTCCTCCATACTCTGAAAGTCCTCTCTGGCTATGTACTCTGTATAACGTGTATTTTTCCGGAGTGCCTTACTGTAAATCTTAACAGTAAGTTTGGAATAATAATATTTAATGTACAACAATGTTTGATTGAATCTATATAAAAATATTTTAATGGTTTTCGATGACCTCTGCTCATCCTAAAGATATTATAATAGTCTTTGGCGGACACTGAAAATTGGCATATTGTGCCAAAACCTTCTCAAAAATGGTTTGGATATCACCAATAAAACCATTCCAATGTTTCTCCATCCAAACTAGTTGCGAATGCTTTACAGAGCCACGTATCTTCATTAGTCCCAACTCATCTTTAGTTTAAAATGGAACAAACGTTGCCCCTAAACAATCGGATAGTCAGGATTTGCACATTCCTTAACTTCTCCACATTTAAGATACGTTGAGTAAATGGAGAAGTATTGATTCTTCGTGCTGCTTATGCAACATTATCATGAGATACTCTCGATAATAGCACAGCACTTGTGCGGAGGTTCCTAACACATTCTTCAATTCATGTCTCACTATATCCCGTAATGCCACTTCAATCTCTGGCTGAGACGAGATTGACGCAGCTGCAATAGGTTAATGTGATGGTGGTTGAATTTGAAAGCTCCTTGGGAGTGTAACTCTACTCATTGCTTCATTTTATGCTCCCAAATTATTTATTGCCTCCGATTGATTCTCTTCCAAAATTTTAATCCGTTCAACCAACCTTCAATTTTCATTGGTTGATTTCTCTAGAACTTGAATTATTCTCTACAATTTCTGCTTTAGGGTTTCTTGCACTTCTCATAATGTAACCATCTCCAAATCTGCATCCTGAGATTGGATGGTCATCGGGACTAACTTATGACCTTCTTGTGCCATTTTTTGGATGGTTTGTTATAAATCTCACACTTTTCACCTTCAAAAATTCTTCAAATGTTAGTTTTACAAAAGGTTTCATGGTAATGATTGGCAAGCTCCTCATCATGCACGTGTTATGTGTTGAAAACAGATACTGCATGGCCCATGCAGAAGTGGCCAAAATCCACCGAAAGAAATGTTGAAATTTTTGGCAAGCAGCAACAATAGAAGACAGCTGCAAATTGAAGTGAAGACAGCCCTCTGTAAGTTGGCAAAACGTGTGCCAAACCGCGTGGCACTGTTCACGCGGTTTGGACACTATAAATTGAGCCCTGAATCCATTTGCAAATCATCCCTAAATGTGTGAAAGAGTAGTGAGAGTGATTGGTGAGAGTTTTTTGTAAAGCTTGTGTTGTAAGCTTTGTAATTCTTTTGTGGATATATAAAAGAAGAGTTTTCTCTCAAATTATCCTCTATTATTGTGTGTTTATTCACAACAAGTGGTATCAGAGCTACGGTTCCACGGAGGGATCCCGAAATTCAGAAACGAAGTTTCGGTTCGGAAAGTCGATTCCGACGAAAGTTGTCGAAAATCGATTTTGAGCATATCATCGGACTTTTCACGGAGAGACGAGCACGGTGATATTTTCCGGCGATCGAACTGAGGTCGGACGAAGCCGCACGCGCCGCACGCGCCGGTCAGAGGCTTTCTCACGCGCCAACCACGCGCACACGCTCCGCACGCGCTCTGGAGGTTGAAGACGACGCCACGTCAGCAGCCCAGTCAGCGCCACGTCAGCGCACAGTCAGCGCCACGTCAGCGCACAGTCAGCGCCACGTCAGCGCACAGTCAGCAGCCCAGTCAGCCGCCACGTCAGCGCCACGTCAGCGCACAGTCAGCAGCCCAGTCAGCTGCCACGTCAGCGATGCCTGGTAAATTTCAGATAGGTCCCTGAACTTTCTGAAAATTACAGTTTAGCCCCTACACTTTCAGATATTTACAATTTAGTCCCTGAACTTTTTGTAAATTGCAACTTAGTCCCTGAACTTTTCCGTAATTTCACTTTGGCCCCTGAACTTTCGGAAATTGCACTTTGACCCCTGTAATTTCTGGAATTGGCAATTTGGTCCCTGTGTCGGATTTTGACAAACGAAGTGTCATTTCCACAATTTTCGACCATTCCGGACGCAACGGTGAGGTCCGTTTTTTGAAATTCTGCTTAGAATTTTTATGATGGAGGGGAGCAACGGAAAAATGATTTTGTTACGAGTACAAACTATTTCACATGGAGAGGAAGGATGAAAGACCTTCTGTATGTGAAGGACTATGATGGACCGGTATTTCTGGAGGAGAAACCAGAAGGAATGACCGATGGAAAGTGGGCTAATCTTCACCAGAAAACATGCAGTACTATTCGTCAGTGGATCGACGATAGTATCGTCAACCATGTCAGTGAAGATGCAAATGCACGTACCTTATGGGGAAAGCTGGAGGAGCTTTTCCGAGCAAAGACTGGCAACAACAAGCTGTACTACATCAAGAAGATGATGGGTTTGAAATACCAGGAGGGTACAGCTGTGGCGGATCATATCAATGACTTCCTCGGAACCATGAAGGAATTGTCTGGATTGGGCATAGACTTCGGAGATGAGGTAAATGGTTTAATACTCCTTAATACGTTACCAGAATCTTGGGAAACGTTCAGATCTACGGTGATCAATTCAGCCGCAGATGGGAAAGTCACTATGGAGATGGCAAAGACCAGGATCTTCGAGGAAGAAAAGAGGACGAGAATGCAGGAGTCAGCATCAGCCTCAACCTCAGAAGCTCTAGTGACAGAAAAGAACACCAGAAGGGGGAGGAGTAAAAGCCGAGGCCCAGGGAGATCAGACAAGAACCGAGGGAAATCAAGAACGAGGATATTGAGTGCTATCACTGTAAGAAGAAAGGCCATATGAAGCGGGATTGCTACAAACTGAAGACGAGCAGTCCAGGAGAGATGGTGACTCTAATCAAGAAAGAGTTGCTACAACCACCGAGAAAACCTCCAAAGACTTCTGCATAATGTATGAAGAAGATGTTGTGAATCTTGCCAGCCACGAGACCAGTTGGGTGATAGATAGTGGCGCATCCATACACGCCACATCTCGCAGGCTTCTCTTTCATTCTCTACACACCAGGACTACGGTGCTGTAAGGATGGGGAATGACGGACAGTCCAAAGCCGTCGGTATTGGAGACATCTGCCTTGAAACAGAGAACGGGACAAGGCTAGTGTTGAAGGGAGTCAAGCACATCCCAGATATCCGGTTAAACCTGATCTCAACAGGCAAGCTGGATGATGAAGGTTTCTGCAGCACCTTTAGTGACGGATGCTGGAAGCTCACTAAAGGGTCAATGGTCGTGGCACGAGGTAAGAAAGACTCAACTCTGTATTTGATGCATGCTAAGCTTTCCAATAGTAGCAGAATACAGCAGCAGTCAGCAAAGAGGCTGTCAGCAGCAAAAAGCTCGGTCACATGAGCCAAACAGGGATGGAGATACTACGCAGGCGGAATGTTCTTCCGGAATTGAAGAACTCACACTTACGGAAGTGTGAACACTGCATGGCTGGAAAGCAGAACAGAGTATCCTTCCAGAGCTCCCCGCCTCAACGGAAACCGGAGGTACTAGATCTCATACATTCAGATGTATGTGGTCCGATGCAGATACGAACACTTGGAGGGTCACTGTATTTTGTGACATTCATTGATGATCATTCAAGGAAGATCTGGGCATACACCTTGAAGAGAAAAGATCAAGTGCTAGGAGTGTTCAAGGAGTTTCATGCTTTGGTGGAGAGAGAAACCGGCAAGAAACTGAAGTGCATCAGAACAGACAATGGTGGAGAATACAGAGGTCCGTTTGATCAGTACTGCAAGACGCAAGGAATCCGACATCAAACGACACCTCCGAAGACACCCTCAGCTGAATGGCCTAGCTGAGAGGATGAACAGAACCTTGTGCGAGAGGATCAGAAGCTTGCTGTCACAAGCCAAGCTGCCGAAGACATTTTGGGGAGAGGCACTCCTCACAGCAGTTCATGTTTTGAACATGTCCCCAGCGGTCGCACTGAAAGGTAATGTTCCTAACCAAGCTTGGACAGGTAAAGAAGTGTCATACGGGCACTTACATGTCTTTGGGTGCAAAGCTTTTGTACACATCCCAAAGGACGAGAGATCCAAGCTTGATGCAAAGACGCGACAATGTGTCTTTATTGGCTATGGTCAGGATGATTTCGGCTACAAACTCTATGATCCTGTGGAGAAGAAGATTGTCAGAAGTCGAGATGTTGTCTTTGTTGAAGATCAGACCATAGAAGATATCAGAAAGGAGATGAAGACAATGCCCCAATAATACAGAAATGTGAATCCAGAACCTCACACACCGGTGCCAGTACGAGTTGAAGATGAGGTTCCCAGACATGAGGGTACAGGTGATGAAGCTCCCAGAGATGATGATCATGATCAACCACCAGTACCAGAAGTTCCACCAACAGTTCCACAGAGAAGGTCTGACAGAGAGAGGCGACCTTCAAACAAATACTCTGCATATGAGTATGTGCTGCTTACTGATGGGGGAGAACCCGAGAGCTATCAGGAGGCTGTGGAAACAGAGGACAGAGAAAAGTGGGAGGAAGCCATGCAAGATGAGATGAAATCTTTGCATGACAATCACACTTTTGAGTTGGTGAAATTGCCAAGAGGCAAACGGGCTTTGAAGAACAAATGGGTGTACAGGGTGAAGCAACAGGAGCATACTTCACAACCCCGGTACAAAGCCAGACTAGTTGTCAAGGGATTCAATCAGAGGAAAGGCATTGACTTCGATGAAATCTTCTCTCCAGTTGTGAAGATGTCATCCATCAGAGTGGTACTCTCAGCTTAGCAGCAAGCCTCGACCTGGAAGTTGAGCAGATGGATGTCAAGACCGCATTTCTTCACGGGGATCTGGAAGAAGAAATTTATATGGAGCAACCAGAAGGCTTCAGAGTCAGCGGGAAAGAGGACTTTGTGTGCAGACTCAGGAAAAGCCTATACGGTTTGAAACAGGCACCGAGACAGTGGTACGTGAAGTTTGAGTCAGTTATGGGGGAGCAGGGATACAAGAAGACCACTTCAGACCATTGTGTATTCGTTCAGAAGTTTTCTGACGATGATTTTATCATCTTACTATTATATGTAGATGATATGTTGATAGTTGGCAGGAATCAATCGAGGATTGATAATTTGAAGCACAGCAACTGAGTAAGTCTTTTGAGATGAAAGACTTGGGGCCAGCTAAACAGATTCTTGGCATCAGGATCGGTCGTGATCGGAAAGCCAGGAGATTATACTTGTCACAGGAGGAGTACATCGAGAAGGTACTTCAGAGATTCCAGATGGACAAGGCTAAAGCGGTTAGCACTCCTCTTGCTACCCACTTTAGATTGAGTACGAGACAGAGTCCCTCTACTGAGTCAGAGAAGGAGGAAATGAAACAGGTTCCATACACCTCAGCAGTGGGAAGTCTTATGTATGCCATGGTGTGCACGAGGCCAGACTTAGCACACGCAGTTGGATTGGTCAGCCGGTTTATGTCAAACCCAGGACGGGAACACTGGAATGCTGTCAAATGGATCATGCGGTATCTTCGAGGCACATCCAAGATGAGATTATGTTTTGGAAGCAGCGACAAACCAGTGTTGATGGGCTACACCGATTCAGATATGGCAGGAGATGTGGATACCCGAAAGTCTACTTCGGGGTATCTGATTACTCTCTCAGGAGGAGCTGTGGCATGGCAGTCGAGGTTGCAGAGGTGTGTTGCACTTTCTACAACAGAGGCGGAATTCATTGCAGCGACAGAAGCTTGCAAAGAATTGCTGTGGATGAAGACATTCGTCCAGGAATTGGGTTTCAAGCAGGAGAAGTACATTTTGTACTGCGATAGTCAGAGCGCTATCTATCTCGGTAAAAATTCCACATTTCATTCGAGGTCAAAACATATCGATGTGAGGTATCACTGGATACGGGACGTCCTGAGCTCAAGGTTGTTAGAACTCAGGAAAATTCACACCGACGACAACGGTGCCGATATGTTCACGAAGGTTTTACCGAAGGAGAAGCTTGAAATCTGTCGAGCCATAGCCGGGATGACAAAACTCTCCACATAGTCAGAGTGGGGAGATTCAGAGAACTACGATTGGCTTGATCCCAACTCAGGGTACGTAGGCAGTCATACAGATGCAGCCAGGGGAGGATCCTTTGGAGGATCCGGATTTGGATGATTGATGATCGGCTCAGATTTTGGGGAAATCTTCACCGAGGGGGAGATTTGTTGAAAACAGATACTGCATGGCCCATGCAGAAGTGGCCAAAATCCACCGAAAGAAATGTTGAAATTTTTGGCAAGCAGCAACAATAGAAGACAGCTGCAAATTGAAGTGAAGACAGCCCTCTGTAAGTTGGCAAAACGTGTGCCAAACCACGTGGCACTGTTCACGCGGTTTGGACACTATAAATTGAGCCCTGAATCCATTTGCAAATCATCCCTAAATGTGTGAAAGAGTAGTGAGAGTGATTGGTGAGAGTTTTTTGTAAAGCTTGTGTTGTAAGCTTTGTAATTCTTTTGTGGATATATAAAAGAAGAGTTTTCTCTCAAATTATCCTCTATTATTGTGTGTTTATTCACAACATTATGTACATGCAATACTCTGGAAAGTTATTTTCTATAACGGTTTTGATTACAATATATTTCTTTATGAGCATTTCTTTATGTTGTGAGCATTTCTTTATGAGCATTTAGCGTTTACCAGAAATAAAATTTCAGTTTTCTTGTGAGCATTTCTTTATGTTGTAGATCCATGCACAATATATATGACTTCAAAATATACATGCATGTCATAATCTATCAATTTTACAAATTCTTACTTTGGGAAGAACATGCCAATCTAATGTCCTCCCCACAGACGGTGCCAATTTAATGAAGACGTGAAAAGTGGTGAGATTTCATACCTTTAAAAATCCTAGGTTTTATTCTCCAAAATCCAATAGACCACGAAATTGTTGTTTGATAGGCTTGACTTTGTTTGCTTCCAAGTCCAAATAAAGCTTCCTACAGGATGAGGACTGTGAAAATTAAGTTAGAATCTTCATTTTTCTCTTCTTAATTAAGATTAAAAGTAAATATTGTAAATATTTTGTAAACTTATGTGTATTTATGTGAGTTTCAGGATTTTTCAAAATCCTTATATTAGAGTCCTCTCTTTATTTTTTAGCCTCATATTTTTCATGTGAGTGGAGGTTCTCTCTCTTCAATTGGCATATGTCCGTCAATGGATTCATACGGGATGTGTGTTGAATATTTGTAATGTGCCATGCTGACCTGTAGAATCAGATATAATATAATTATTCTTTTTAATTACACATGTTATTATGTATGTTAAGCTAAGATTGTATGTTAAGTGGAGTGTAATTAAATTACACTAAGTTTAGATTGTGGCGTGTAGCCATACGCGTTCTGGAGCATTGATTTATGATCGAAGTATTTCTATTTCATATCCAATTTTGATTCGTGAATTCTGGAATAAATCCTTTTCAGAGTGGAATGACTTCGAAATGATATTATAACACCTCGATTATCATGAGGTCATCATGACATATGTGTCCTATTCATTTAATATAACCACACGAGACATCATAGGCAAGTCTATAAGTTTCTAACATGGTTTTGCTCTGTAATAGGCACTGGGATTGATATACCAGTCACAATACCGGCATATCAGTGCATGAGCACTCTTGCCATAGCCTCTGGAACCGACATACCAGTATATATGCACGTTGACACACATTATGGATCCGACATACCGGTGTCCTTGCATGTTGATGTGCATGAGTTTTCATGCATTTTCAAGCATCAAATGAAGCAAGTAAGTTCCTTAACTTCAATTTTAGCATTTATTTTGCATTTTAGCTTGGATTTCTCAAGCAAGTGTTGAAAGCCATTTGTAACCCATGTCTATTTCTAGTGATTTTGAATGATTAGAAATTTAATCATGCTTATATAGGTGATTATTAACAAGATATATGCTTTGTTTGAGTTGAATCAAATCTTATGCTTTGGGTTAGGTTAAAACCTGGAAATTTGGGGCTTTTATCATGCCATGAAATTGATGATTTAGGGGTATATGAATGCTTGAATTTTAGAGTTTGGTAGTGTTAAAATCGAGATATGTATTGATTTTGATGTGATAAATATTAAACCATTTTGGTTTATGGCCATGAGCCTCATTTGTGTTAGAGTGGCCGTCAGCTTCATTTATGATAAAGTATTGATATTGTAAATGTTGAATGTGATAAGGGAATGATAGTACCTTGAATAAATTCTCTTGTTATGTGCAAGGTTATTGAGGAGATATTACTAAATGTAATTTAGAAAAGTGTTTTATATATTAGGATGATAACTATGATGTGTTGCATGATCAAGTTAGTTTAGGCACCTTGTATTTATGCATCAGTATAACCTAGGTTGTTAATAGATGTCTTAAGTTTGCCTATGTCCATTTGTCATTCATGTGCATGTTTAAGATTGTAATTTTCGATTATGATAATCGTACTTGAACACATTATAGATTCCACACATGATTATAATTTTCAGTTTATACTTACATGTTATAATTTCAAGTCATGGCTACAGTTTTCAATCATGTAATTATGTGTTCAAGTCATGTTGACATTTTCAAGTCATGTCGACATTCCCAGTTCAGGTTGTCGATTAAAGTTTTCAAGTTATGTTTTACACGCGTCATGTTTACTACTCATGGTTTACATTTTCACGATACAAATCTACGATTTATGTCTTCAGTTTACGTGACATGTTTACAAGTTTTCAGTTTACAGACATATTTACAGCTTACGTTGTATAGTGAAGTTATGTTATTAGCTTCACATTCTAGTTCATTTGTACAGTTACGATTTTCAGTTCATGTTTACTTATTATAGTTTCTGTTAGAGTTGGTGTTTGGAGCGCCAATCCGAATAATGTATAGTACATTATATTTTATTATTTATTAATAAAATAACTATATTTTCATTTCAAACCTTATTTATGGTATTGTCATTATGCATATTAGATTGATGTATAAATATGCTAAGAATGACATCGACCTTAGAATAGTCATGTAGTAATACTGGAAACTAGGTGTTCTGACATTGGGATAAGTATTACTATTATAAACTATTCTTAAATTATATATATATATATATATTATATATATATATATATATATTCATAGTCGTTGGTTTTGGAATACGGTCGAATTCATATAACCTAGAAGACTAGAACATATTGTATATTGTAATAAGAGTTCCAATGGTTTAACCCAATGTACCATGAGCTTTGGAAGCTCGTATAGACGTGTGGGTATTGGTTGGACCGATTACTGAATGACTCACAGATGATTCATAATAGTTGGAAGTACACATCACCGTCAATAGGAATCTCCTCGAGTTGAGTGGTATATGTGATCCTTTGACTATAGGATATCATTGATTTTGTGTGAAATCCTCCATACTTTAATGTCATGTATGTCAGAAACTTTTCATAGTCTGGCCTCTAGATGTTCATTGGGTGTGGACCGATATACCCGTTAATCAAGTACAAATCAAGATAGGATCTGTCGGCCAGTATGTGTACCATAAGAGGTTTAGGTATCGATGTGAGTAAGTCATGATTCTTAAGACTTTGGTCAAAGTCGGTCACCTAGGGTGGATCGTATCAGTTGTAAAGAATTGTGGACATGTCGATATGAGATGTGCGCCTCGGAAACTTGACGGTGTATTCTATATTTCCTAAGCACAACTCGTATAGCCTACGAAGGAGGGATTGCTAAACATATATGATGACATCGACTTGTATAGTTGAGAAAGGTCATTCGTGTTCCTCACGAACTCAGAGGTGGCTGAATAGTGTACATATTAACTAGATTTATATGACGAACGCGTCTGAACTTAGAGAGTCCCAATATGAACTGTACTGGTTGAGCACTTGAGTAGTCGATTAATTTTGATAAAATATAATATTCAATATTATAATTATCAACTAAGATAATCAAGTGTTATTGGATAACATTGATTATTTACTTTGACCTAATTAGATTAATTGGATTAATTCAATATTTACTCGAGGGTTTTGTCGTAATTTCATAATTATCTCTACCATTTGAGGATATTATGGTAATTGCAAGTACGTAATTATAAGTGTTTTGGCTTGATTTAATTGGATTAATTTAAAGTGGCAAACATTAAACTAATATATTTCTAATCTTTGTCTTAATTTAATTGGATTAACTCAAAGTGATAGACAAACATGATTAATCACACCTAATGATGCATATTTGGACAAATTAGATTAAGCCCACATAAAAGTTGATTAGAAATTTTATTAATTAAAAATTTCCTAAGTTTTTCTATAAATAGAAAGCTTTATGAAGGTTTTAATTAAGCTTAAGCAAAGCAAAATGAGCTTGAGAATGCTAAGCTAAATATAAGTAATTCTTGGAGAAATTAGCCTAAGTTAGAGAAGTATTTAGATATGCTTTGGAAGATCTCTACAACATTTCATCTAGGAGAAATCAAGATTGGATCTTGGAGTGAAGCTTGCTTGCATTGGAATCAAGATTGGATTTTGGAATGAAGCTTGATAAACCTTGGATGTTCTCCAACAATTTCAACAAAGAGAAATAGATTAGATCTTGTACCAAGCTTATTAGGTAATGTTTGATCTTCTCCTAAGCTATGTTCTTTATTAGTGATTTTTCATTAGTGAGACATATAGTGATGAATTATGTGTAGGATGCATAATTACATAACTTAAAGTTGAAATTAGACTAATGAATTATGTTAGGGTACTTTGGAAGTATAAACACAATATGGTTGTAATTGGGTCAAAGATGTTCATGTTAGACATGGAACAAATTAATTAGAGTTTGGAACTCTAGATTAAAGCTTAGAGATATGGCTATCATTCTAGAATCACTTGACCACCTTTGGTGAACTAGAATTGTTCATGAGAAATTTCATAGTGGGATTCTATACTGGTTTGTATCTTGATTCAAAAAAATGCATAAAAGTATTTAGAATACATGTATGCTAGTTGTATAACATGTTGATGATGGTTATGATGCTAAAATTAAATTTTAGGTGTATTTTAAGTATTATGAGAAAATTGGAAGTGTTAAGTAATGGTTTGAAGTAGAAAAATGCTCACTGCCTAGGGCAGCGCCGTGACTCTGGCCTCTCAGCGTCGCGACACTGACCATTAGACCTAAGCGCGTCACGACGCCCACCCTTCTGCAACGCAATACCGAGAAATTCAGCTCTCGATGTTGCTCTCGCACTTTGGAGCGTCGCGATGCCCAAGCTTCCGTGTCGCGACGCACATAGCTGATACATACTGAAACTTTATTTTCTCCATTCCAGAGTTTCCGGACTCTGTTTTGGTCCTCGTTTTTTCTATAGATTTGAAACGGAATGTAGTTTTACATAAAATATTTTAAAATACACCCATGCTAGATATCCATTGGGTTAGACCCACTTCCGCTGCGTGGGGCACCAATCCGACCCTAGGGGTTCCACATCTGCCCCAACAATTTCAAGTTGTGATTCAGTTTTGAAGATATGTATATGATTTTCAGATCATGTTTATGTTTTCGGTCCACGTCATTATTTTCATTACCATTCTTACAGTTTACATTTATTGTTATTGTTTAAGGTTACAGTTTAAGTTTTCATATGCAGTCATATTTGCAGCTTATGTTCTTTAGTTTCAGTCATGATTATGTTTACAGTTCATAATTACATTTTCAAGTTATGTTCATAGTTTACAAGTCAGGATTACGGATTTTCTGATAATCATTCCATTCTCAATTAACATTTCTTATGTTTTCTGCACGTTATATTTTCAAATTTATTGTCATGTTTCCCATGTATTATGTTTATGATTGACATGTTTTCAATTCATATTTTCTATCAAGTTTTCATGAAATATGATTTCAGCTCATGATTCCTATGAATCTCACTTAAGTTTTAAGTTTAAGATTTATGTGATTCTAAGTCAAGTTTCAGTCCTCGATTAACATATCCAAGTGTCATGGTTTCGATTTTTGGGTCGGTCATGATTTACGTCCTTACATGTTAGTTTGTGATTATGCTTTCATTTTTCACGATTTACCAATCATGTTTCAAGTTTTCAAATATGATTTTCATGATTAACAATTTACAAGAGGTAAAGGTAAGATTTGAAAGTAATTAAATATATACTTTCAAAAGTGATTGTCATGAGTGATTATAGAAGATCTTATGAGAAATGGAAAAAGACTTGGAAGGTAGCTGAATATGCAGTGAATGAATAGAGTACTCAACAACCAAAAGTTATTGAAGCTGTGTGTAATGAAGTGAAAATCACTTATGATGTTGAGTGTATGGTGAGTAAAAACACTTGTAAGGCTGTGAGTGATATGAGTCTAAATACTTGTGATGTTGAGTGCATAGCGAATGAAAACACTTGCGAGGCCTTGAGTGTTGTGAATTGTGTTGTATATGATATGGTGAGTGGGAATGCTTTTGAGAGCGTGTGCATTGATGAAGTAAACACTTATGAGGTAATGCTCTTTGAGGTTGAAAAATAGAGTGAAGCTGAGCATGTGTTTGAGGTCTTTGCAAGTATGGTTGAGATAGTGGCCATAAGTGATGATGATGCCGTGAGAGCTGGTGAAAAGAAAGTGGACGTGATAGTGAAATTTTTCCATAACATTTTCTCTATTTTTAAGTTTTCTCAAAGCATGTACAATTGGTCAAGTATGATTCTTTTATGTACCAAGATCATCATTCAATTGATTTTGTGATAACTATCTATGATCCGAGTTCATATTTGAGGACGAATCCAAGTTAAGAGGGGGAGAATGACAAGATATATGGGACAACATTCAAACCTAAACAAATTAGATTGAAATAAATGAGAATGACGCAAGCCCGATGTAGAAGCAGTTTTAACGAATCAACCCGAATTAAGTCCAACACCAAATATTCGACCAAGACAATACTTATTGGGCTTCAAAACACACATCATTTGGCATATATACATGAAGGCCACGAATTTTGGGGATTTTTTTGTCAATGAGACAATTTGGTCATGGCTTTGAAAAACTTGCCACATTTGTTGGATTTTTGTGATTTTGTTGTTTTTCCTTTATTAAATTTTTTAGTAAAGTTTTTGATTAAGTTTTTATTACTTTAGACTTTTATGGTAAGTTTTCTAGGTTGTTAAATGACTATTAAAGGCAAAGCCTTTAAGTAGCCATTAGTTAGCCATTAAGGATGTTTTAGTCATTTTGCACCTATTAGAGTTTCTTTCATTATTCTATATAATGTAACTTATCTTCTTAATCAAGAGGATGAAGAATTTTGATAATTATTTCAACTTTGAAAGCTTGGCTCTGTCCAAAATTACTTAAGGGAGGGATTCCCCTTTTTTCATGCAATCGACTTATCTGAGGCGTGGCAACCTTAGTGGCGTCTCCGTGCTAGCAGAACACTACAAGGAATCATCTTAAAGGTTCTCAAAGACAAGTTCTTTGTGGGTCTTCTTTGTGTCCTTGGAAGGATTTTATTCTTACAAAATCAAATTCGCGGTGTTTGGGATTATATCCGTTACGAGGGGTTTGCTTGGCCTAATCATCCAAGTGAGTTCCGCGTCATAACCTCTAGAACCGACATACCGATATCTATAAACTTTGATATGCATTCTGGAAACAACATATCGGTATCATGTACTTTGACATGCATTCTAGAACCGGCATACTGGTGTCTCTGCACTATGGTAACATCACGTTTTTACCCAAACCGTGGTCACCTACTCTAGAGTCCCAATTCGTCACTGAAATTTAACGTATGATTTGAATTATCAAGACTGCAGTCACCTACTCTAGAGTCCTTAGAAATGTCATTAAAGACTAATTTTTGTAATAATTATGTTATTTGTCGTGTTGTGCACGTTGTTTTGTATATATGAAAATAAAAGTTTTGATTTGTACGTGTTATTGTGGGCACGGAGCCCTTGTGTTGATGATTTAATATGTCTTGGGTGAACCAGAAGTCATTTTTGCATATTTGGTTTTATGAGACAGGTCGTTTGGTGCTGGACTACGTTCTAGGTTGTCCAATTTTTAGGGTACACCATGTCCGTTTTTCATCAGTTTTGAGGCTCAATGAGATGGGTTATTCATGTCTCCTGCCGGTAACGTTCTGCCTCTGGCGGGATGTTACAACTATGACAAATGTCATAATTTTATTGGGCATTTCTCTGTTTAGCGCAGTTTAACTAAAGAAGCTTGTTGGGAAAGAGTCAATTAATAATGCGACACATGCCCTATAGAATATGACTAAAATTACGCACCAACACTTAAAAATATAAGAATTAAATAAAATTTGAGCGGACCTTATTCCACTTCGTCTCTATTTTTATTGCTATTGAGATCTATGTGATTTGATCAACTAAATCCACACGCCTTAAGTTATAACTGGATCCAAATGAAAGGTTTGGAATAAATTAACAAACTTAGAATAGCTTGCCCATAAGACTAATAAATATTCACTCAATTCGAATCATTGTGACCTCATGGCATGTTGATAATAATCATTCATTCTTGTATTTCATAATCAAATTAATGATAGTGTTAAGAAAAAATAGTATGTTATTTCATATATTTCTCATGTATTTCTTACAAAAGTTAAAACATTGATAATATAGTTGTGCCATTAAGAATATAATATATTAGGGATATATACCACTCTTAATTCCCAGTAATTTTTTTCCTTTTTTTAATAGAGAAATGGTGCTTTATTTAAACAAGTGTGCAGAGAATTCAAAGAATTTAAATTAGGGAAATGCTAATGAGTGTCTTTAGGGCACTTGTTAATGATCTATTTATTATAGGCTATTTTGATATTTAAAAGAATGCGCAAAATAAAATATAATTTTTTAAAATTTATTAAATGAATATACAAATAAGAGTATTATGAGTACAAATAGTCTCACCCGTTAACCATATAGCGAAGCAGAAAGACGTGGAGTGATGAGTACTTCAAGGGGAGTGGATTTAACCAGAGTCAATCCTATTCCTTCCCTCATGTCAACTGGTTCATCAGATGGGGTTGCAAAATCAAACCCATGCAACAAAGTAGCAAGTGTGAGCTGCGTACTTGAAGGAAAATGAGACTCCAGGCACATTCTTCTTCCACTACTAAACGGTATAAATTCAAAATCATGGCCCCTAACATCTAATCTTATGGGTCGTAAGAAATCTCTCAGGTTCAAACTTGTAAGGCTCTGCCCAAATACGTGGATCATGATGAATCTTCCAAATATTAACAAGAAGTCGTGTTCCTGCGGGAACGTTGTAATTTCTGAGAATGCAATCTTCCATGGACTCATGTGGAATTGATAGTGGTCCAGCAGGATAAAGACGCATTGATTCTTTGATGATTGCTTGGAGATATGCTAAATTTTTCATGTCTGATTCATTTGCTAGCCTTTTTGTACCAATATGAACATCTAATTCGTTTTGAGCTTTCTTTAAAACATCACGATGGTTGACAAGTAAAGAGAGAATCCATGTCAATGTTACTGTTGTCGTGTCTGCTGCTGCTAATACGAGAGCCTGCAAATTCGTAGTGTGTATTATGTTTATAGTGTAAGAATCTACACAAAATATGATCCACACGAGGAGTAGGAAAATTCGGGGGTGTGTTTTTTAGTATATATCTATTATTATTTTTTCTTCAATCAGTGATGATTATTATTGACTAGCAAAATAAAAAAGCTTTTTTTAGTGAGCAATTCTACTTGGTCAAAAATCTCATGCCAAAATCCAAAACCTATTTGTTGGATTTGGCTCGCTTCGAGATTTTCAGGTAAAGAAGTATTGATATTGTTTTTATTTGTTTTAAATATTCGCAAATCCTGGCGAGATCCCTAACTGATTGCGAATCCTATTTGTGACCAAACTAATAAAACCCTTTTTAGAGATCAATCCATCATTCAGTCTCAAACATCAATAACATTTCTGACTTCTTGTTAAGAAATTGGAGCTATATATATGGTAATTACTACCATCATATAGATTATTTGAAACTCGTTCTATTTTACAATTTTAAGCTAACAACTTTCTTTGTAATGAATTGCCCTGGTTGGAATTCTCATTCAGTCAAATATCAACTGAGCATTTGGACTATTTGAACAATATCTATGCAAAAGGTTTTATATAATATCAACAAATTAGCAAATTGGTTTTAGAGCCATACCAGGCATGTGGCTTTATTGATGGTGTCAGTATCACGACCGGGAAATCGTTCGGCATCATCCAAAATGGAAAGCATCATGTCCATAAAATCCTCATCTCCTTGGCTCTCCTCAGAATCTCTCTTCCTCCTGTGGTCCTGCAACCATCCTTGAACAACAATGTCTAATTCTTTGGCTATCTTCTTCATTGACCTTTCATCTCCCCCAATTCCAGCCATCTTAGAAATGGTAACGCATCTGACACACGAACTTACCACTCATTTCAAAAAATTTTATTAAATCTTCTTTCCATTCTTCACCTTCTTGTGAATCACATCTTTTCCCTACAATTATCCTTAATATCACATTAAGGGTCGTATCCCCAAACCATCGTTCATCTCATCTCCACCAACACTTTGTTTGAACTTATGCTTTTGTTTTTCACCCATATCTCGTACAACCCTTTTATTGAAGCCTTCACCTCCGATTCGCGTACGTGCTTAAGTTTTTCAAGCCGATGGTTTGAGAGAAGCTCAAGTGTGGATATCTTACGAACCTGACGCCAGTAGTGACCATATGGGCTGAAAGGGAACATGGAATAATTGTAACCAAGAATTTCCATGGCTAGGGTTTTTGGACGGTTGGCAAAGACTTTGTCATGTGTAGTGAAACATTCTTTAGCAATCTCCCAGTTGCTTACCACCAAAGCTCGATGAACGCCCATGTTGATTGTGAAAATTGGTCCGTACTTGTCAGCCATGTTACCCAAAACTCTATGTGAAGGTTCAGGCCCTCCTAGGAGGTGTAGGTGGCCAATCACTGGCCATGCGCCGCCAGCTTCTGGTGCTGCTTTCTTCTTGCTTGCATTTCTTGAAATTAACAACGAAGAGTATAGAAAGATTATAAGGCTAAAAATTGCAGCTACTGCAGTTGCTTGAGATGAAATAAGAAAATCCATGGCAGCTAAACAATTCAAGATCATCAACCAACAGGCTAATTTTATTTTGTACGAGTTTTAGACCCATAAGTCATTTAAAAGACCACCGAAACCAAAGGAATATTGTCTTTTTAAATTAGCTTTATTGCATATGGTGTGACGTATGTCATAGCGTCAGTCCATTCCTCTTAAATTTGCTTCAATATTAATATTAAATAAATAATAAAAATATCCTTAAATTTATAAATTAAACTTTCAAAAATACAAAATTTCCCACAAAATTTCGTCTCTTGTGAGCAAGTGGTGGACAAAGATATTTATGAACATACGAGTCTTTATCTATCTTGTTTTTAAAGGTTTGTTCCACAAAATCCCGTCTCCATCTCATCAATAAATAATTTTGATTTTTTTTTTAAAGGAAAAATTGGATAATAATAAAATATCTTACATGCTAATTATTATTCTTATTGAGAAATTATTATTCCATCACTTAAAATTAAATTAAAGATTAAAAAAAATATTTTTTTCAATTTTTAAAAATTTCCATCTCTCCACCCTAAATAGTATTAAGAAAGATTTGAAGGATAAGAATTGCAGCTACTGCTGTTTTTTGTGATGAAACAACTCCGTTCTTTCTAGGCCGATTTCCCTCACTCGGTGCCATGTGACATATTAAATGTGAAATATTTATGATTCCATTTATAAATATGAAATTTATCCGATATAAACTAATCGTATGGGCTGCTATGTACTCAATCTGAAATATATTTTTTCTTGTAATTTTTCGTTTTTTTAATATTTATGTGCAAGTATATGTACACTTTTTTCAATTTAAATTTATCACTATCTATCGTGTTTCGAAAATATAATAAATAAATAAAGATTTGTGTATGTCATTTGGTATCTAGAGGAAAAAAAAACCATATATAAGAAGGTCGTTATAAGACTATCCAATAAATTTATGACTTGTGATTGAAGATATTTTTATCTTTCTATTATAATTAGTCATTTTCAAAACAAACATATACAAGTTATATATTTATTGAGTGGGTCCATAAATATTGTGTTACACCCTGTCAATGTAAGTCTCTCACTGGTATCTAAGGCTAAGAAGAATGAGCAAATGATTATATATAGGGTTGCTTATTATTGATCAAATGGTATATGACATATGACCTTCATAATTTTAACCGGCTATAACTTGAGTTACAAATGTCCGTTTTCGGCCTATATAATATACCGGTTCAAAGATATCGAGAAAGATACAGGCTGTGTTGGCTTATTATACTAGTTTGGCTCAACGTAATCCCCCCAATTTCTATTTAAAAACCTTGAATCGCAATTAGAAATTTTCTTTCTTATTTTCAAGATTTTTCCACATTTGTTTACTCTAATTTAAAAATCAGACTATAATATTTTTTCTTTCCTTATTTTATTATAATTAACATATTTTAATAAATCGAATTATTCTAATTTAGTAATTTCCTTATTTGTTTTTCAAACTATAATTTTTTTTTTAAAAGAAAATTTGGATAATAATAAAATATCTGACATGCTAAACAAGAATTATTATTCTTAATAGGAAACTATCATTCGTTCATCTAAAATTAAATTAAAGGTTAAAAATATTTTCGATTTTGGAAAATTTGGATTTGTACACCCCAAATATAATATATAAAAGATTGAAAGGGTAAAAATTGCACTTACTGCTGTTGTTTGTGATGAAGCAGAAAATCCATTCTTTCTAGCTAGGCCGATCTTTCGCATTCGGTGGACATATAAAATTATAAATCCACAATTTTTTGATTCAATTTATATGGGAAATTACCTATATACCACTTTAGGTTTGGAGAAAATACATATATGTATCATGGATTTCTGACAATGACACTGCACCATTCATGATTTGTATTTTATATCAATGAGTCACTTTTCTGTTAACGGTGTTAAGTGAATGATGACGTTAGAATGATATTTTTGTCAAATCACTATATTATAGTGGCTTCTTAATACAAAATCGAAAGGTTATGAGGTGCATTGACATTATCACAATTCTTTGATGGTGCAGAAATAATATCTAAAAATAAAAATTACAACAATAATAATCCTTTATAATCGAATTTCATAATGTTATAAAATATATACAACATGATTTAATATCATCAACAAGGTACCGAAATCATAAGCACGAACTCTCCAGAAATCTTCATTGAGAAAATTTATTTCCATTATAAAATAACAAATGAAATTACTAACAATAAAGAAATACTATTAAAAGATAATGGCTATGAGATCCTAATAGATTCACGTGTACGATTCCTAACTTCATCTACGATCACCACACATACGCACGCCTAAATCACTCACCACACGCACGTCGAGCTCTCTTACCATATGCATGTCCGTCATAGTTCCCTCGCTCCACCAGTAATAGCCCTGCCATAATTCCCCACGCACATCCATTAGAAATATCACAATAAATAGTTCTCACGATACTACAAAAAATTATAAGTTTGAAATGTTAAATTTTTTGTGTTTTTCAATTTAATAATAATATGAATTATTATTAAATTAAAAATTATTATTTTTATTATTTTTTTTTTATTTTTTCAATATTAATTCTGCAACACCAAAGAATTATAATAATATCAATACACCTCATAACCTTTCGATTTTGTTTAATGAACCACTATAATATAGTGATTTGATAAAAATATCATTCTGACGTCATCATTAACTTAACACCGTTAATGAAAAATTATCTCATAAATATAAAAAACAAATAAAAAATGATGTAATATCATTATCAGAAATCTTTTATGATTATATATATTTTTCCCAACTTGGTACCGACTCAATGTGAATGGGGTCCATGATCCATGCCTATTTCATTTATTCACGGAACTGAATTGAAACAATCAAAAGGGCCGGTTTTATTTATTACTACTTTTGGTCAATTCATTCAAATCTGCCGAAGATTGCCTAATTATTATATTGATGGAGGAGGCAGTCGCTTTTTAAGTCCACTCTTTAATATTAAAATATCAATCATACCCTTCATGACAAACTCTCTATTATTTTATTTATCCAAAACTTGTCGCCATGCTTCCTCTTTTTCTTTTTACTCTTTATTTTCCAACTACTCCCTTCCATAAGCCATGAGGACATGGAGTTACAGAACAACAAACAAACAAAAACCCTCCGGTGAGGTCAAAATCAAAACCGCACATACTGTACCATTCCAACTCTTTTTTTTTTTTTTTTTAAAAATATAATAATAAATAGTTAACCCATGAAGGAAACTTCAATTGTCTCTTCAACCATCAAATCCCATATCTCAATTTTCTTTAATGAGGCTTCTTGTTTTTCCCCTCAAGATTCAATATTTGATTCACAAACCAAAACGACTGACTCTTTTGGCATATTATTATTCTTTTTTTGTAATTAATTTGGGAAAACATTGTTTGTAAATGGTGGAAACAATTTTGAGGAATAGTTTGTTGCTCTTCTTTTGTGATACAAGGGTGAGCTCACCTCTTGTTTTGTTTTCTGGATTTCGGAAGCATTGTTGGTATAATTATGCCTCGGCCCATGCAGGACATTAATTTTTTTCTTTGAAATCCACCAAAAAAAAAAAAAAGAAGAAAGGAAAATCGGATTGATTTTTCTCTTTATTTATATTTAGTTAATTTTGTAACAATGTTATATCCAAAAAATGATTCACCATTATCAATTTATCAAAAATTATTCTTAAATTTACACTAATTTTTCCAAAATTATCTCAACTGAACTCCAAATTCATTCACAATACCTATAAAAAATAACACCCTTTTTTTTTTCCAGATTTCGAATTCAAGTTAATTGACAAAGAATTTATATATAATTCAAAACACTAAACAATCTACCAGGGTATTAGTGTAAATCAACTTACTAAAGTGAATGATAACTCTCTCACTAAATAGACACATATAACAAGGGGAGAGCGGACACGTGTTGATATTTTAAGTTGAGACTGCAACAGTTACCTGTACAAGATATTGTCGCTTCAATATGTTTGAAAATGACCACCGCCCAATTCGGCTAGCTTGTCCGCCCACGGGCATCTTTTTTATTTCAAGTTTTTTTTTTTTTTTTGAAAGGTAATATAATTCAAATTAAATTAAAAAGAGAGTTAACATAAACTGGGGTGGGACCAAACCCGGCCCCATAGCTTGGATTGCTAACCGCGTATTTAGCTAATCCATGAGCTTTCGAATTACAATGCCTAGGAATGAACCTAATACTAGCATTTCCTAATTTCGTCGCCATTCTACGGATTTCAGAAATCAGCCAGCTAATTTCATTCTCACTACTATCTTGGCCGTTGGCGAGTCGCACAATATTTTGTGCATCAGCTTCCACAATCATCGGTAGCAGCTACCATTGATCTGCAATTTTAAGTCCCATCAACATTGCCTCGGCTTCAATGAGCTCCACACTACCCTTGAACAATGTGGGTTGGGCCACGACAGCAATCACATCCCCTTTGTCATTGTGAACAATAGCCCCCAAACTCGCACGGCTCATGTCCTTATTTGTTGCCGCATCCACGTTGACTTTGAACCAATCAGTCGGGGGCACTGTCCATATATGTCGCTCAACCTGCCTTTGATCCTCACAGCCACTCTGCTGTCGCACCCTTCTAATACTAGCATTTCCTAATTTCGTCGCCATTCTACGGATTTCAGAAATCAGCCAGCTAATTTCCTTCTCACTACTATCTTGGCCGTTGGCGAGTCGCACAATATTTTGTGCATCAGCTTCCACAGTCATCGGTAGCAGCTACCATTGATCTGCAATTTTAAGTCCCATCAACATTGCCTCGGCTTCAATGAGCTCCACACTACCCTTGAACAATGTGGGTTGGGCCACGGCAGCAATCACATCCCCTTTGTCATTGTGAACAATAGCCCCCAAACTCGCACGGCTCATGTCCTTATTTGTTGCCGCATCCACGTTGACTTTGAACCAATCAGTCGGGGGCACTGTCCATATATGTCGTTCAACCTGCCTTTGATCCTCACAGCCACTCTGCTGTCGCACCCTTCTAAAAGACTCAATCAGATTCTCAGCTCTATTCCAAACACAATCATACGGTTTGATTTCTTTTCAAAAATGAATTGATTCATGGCTATCCATAATGACCATAGTAGCATACCCACCTTCTCCAATTCAGCCTTATTGAAATTTGCCTTGCTCCAGCTTAACAAACTCCAAAGATCCCCTGAAGTTCGCCACCCATTACCAATAAACCATTCTGTTTTTTCCATACATTTTTGATAGTGTTACAAATTACCAAAGCATGGAAAACATCCTCAACGCCCCTACCGAATCTTTGGCAATCTGGTGAATTAATGATCATTTTCTTGTGTAGTGCAACAGTCGTGGGCAACATATCAGACAAGGCTCTCCATAGGAAAATTTTAACCTTTGTAGGAAGAAATAAACCTCAAACCAAGCCCCACCAATCACCATTTCCACTCGAGCAGCCTGACCCTTCAGCCTTTTTGTCCTTAAAAGCCATATGGTAACAGCTTTTAACTGAGAACTTACATTTGTTGTCATAATGTCAGATCAACTTATCTGCTTCAGCTTGCTGGGGAAGAGGGATATTTAGAATCTCATCAGCATCAGCCCTTATAAATATTTGTCTAACCAGATCTACATTCCACTGATTACCGAAATTAATAAGCATACTAACTTTGGCCTCTTTCAGTGTATCAATAACAACAATAGGACTGGAAGATTCAGGCCTAGGAATCCAGTGATCCTTAGCAATGTAGACATCTTCCCCACAACCAATTCTCCACCGTGAGCCTCTCTGGATAAGCTCTCTCCCCCAAAGTAAGCTTCTCCAGATAAAAGAGGGGTTACTGCCGGCGTTAGCTTCCATAACAGTATTTTTCTTGAAATATCTAGCCTGCAAGATTATCGAAACCAATGATTGTGGCCTATGGATAATCCTCCACACCTGCTTAGCTAATAGAGCTTGGTTGAAAACAATGGGATCCCTAAAGCCCATGCCATCATTCTTCTTCAGAGTGCACAGTCTGCTCAATCTAGCCCAATGAATTCCTTTATGATCACAATTGGTGTTGGACAATTATGACCCATAACATCACTATTTGTACAGATCATAGTGTTGTTGTACAAATTAATTATGTGACAAAGGAAATTGCCCTTTTATCATTTGTAATTAAATTACCAAGATATATAAATGATAAAAAGGTCTTTATGATTAGTTCCGGATTGAGATGATATGAGACAGTATCAATCCACGAAGGTTTAATCATAAAATATCCCTAGTTAGAGTATTATCGAGATTGGACATCGATAATGCGTAAAAGACTAGTATTACACTTGTGCGCGTTGTGTGAGCATAACGACATAGTTCTCATATATTTGGGTATAGGATACTCATGCAAGTGTAATATGAGGTTGTGTTTACCGATGGTACGGAAACAGCTTCGCTCTGGATAGACCCCTCGGAATTCCATTGGTAGTATGACTATGTGTCTATAGAAGTCTGAATCAGGGTAGGTGTATTTGGTCTTAACCTGAGACTTGCACCGCTAATACTTGCGACCATCAATATATTTTGGTTTTGGTCGTCCAGGGCTTTAACAGGTTATGTGTACGCCTCTTCTGGGTATATTGAGAATCGTAGTGTATTGGGTGTGATGTCAAGACGAAAGTATCACTCCAGTCATAGTGGAGATGATGATCACGTAGGATACGAAACTGGTGCTCTTTTGTACTGCAGTCATCGGGATAATATGACTAGGTAATGATTATCCGATTATAGAGACTAGTTACCAGAGATCTGATATGTGCTTCGTATGGGGCAGACATAATTCCAGCCATAGGCCTATCACATGACATCCGATACTGGATCGCAATACGCAATATTAAGTATACTACGCCTGATATAGATCACATATTCCTTTAAGAATATTTCTGGAGAATTGGGTAGGCACGATGCTTTGCTAGAAGCCAACCATGTCTTGTAAATCGGTAAAAACGTAGTACTAGGTACGTACGTGTTCGGATAGTCCGACGACCGGATTTATTACCAACATATCTGGGGATCTCATGGGTCGCTTCCCGAAGATTCACCGATGACGTATGACTCGCACTTTATTAATCTGGGATTAATTAGTAGAGAGAGAAAATTAATTTGGGATTAATTACGGAGATATTTTATCTGGGATAAAATATTATTTAAAAGAGAGAGAACGATTAATTTGGAATTAATCGATAAAATAATATATTCGATATATTATACGAAATTAGATTTCGACGCGGAATTAAAATTAGATTTTAATTCGGGCGAACGAGTTAATTTAGAATTAATTCGTTAGCGACGTGAATAGTAATTTTACTAGGCATAATTATTTAATTAAATTTGATTTAATTACGTCCCAACAGAAAATTCGTTAATTCGGAATTAGCGAACCCGAGCCCGGGAGTATTTGCGGGCCCACTCGCATTTCGAATTTAAGTGCGGCCCACAAGTCACATCATGTGTCACATCACTTGTCATTCATGTGATGGATGTCTTGTCACTTTGAGTGATTGACAACCAGTCACTATTCATGAGTGATGTGAGTTGTTGGAAGGCATTAATTGCCATTTTGCCTCCAAAATTATCTAAGCCTTTTGGAAAAGCTTTGACTAATTTTTGGTATTAGGTTTTTGGAAAACCAAATATAAAAAAAAAAAAAAAAAAAAAGACAACACTTCTCTCTCTCTCCCTTCTTCTCCAAAATTCGGCCTTGGGCCAATTTTCTTTCTCTCAAAATTTATCTCTCAAAACTGAGAGCAAGAAGAAGAAATGGGGAAAATTTGTGGCAAATTTTTCCAATGCTAGCACGTGAAGAGTCATCCAAAGGTGATAGGGAAACAAACCCTTGAGCATGGAATCACCAACACAAAGCTTGGAGCTTGGAGATCCATCCATGGAGTTGACCGAAAATGATGGAGCACAAAGAAGCACAATTGCCGAAAGTTCAATGAGAGATTTTTGGTCTTCCTCGCATCGCAAAATCCGATCATTGTAAGTATGATTCCGCCATACTTCTTTTGAGTATTCACACATGTTTTTATGCTTGAATTGACATTGAGACTAATCTAGAAACCCAACAATGGTATCTTGAGCCATTTTGAGCATGAAATTGAAATTAGGGTAAAATTGGGTAAAAATGATTTGATCATTTGAGCATGTTTTGATGAAATTGATTGTTGGAATATGCTTGAATGATGATAACATAGTGTTATGCATGATCAATTTGATGAAAATTGAATTGGATGAATTTTCACCAAAATAGTTGGCTTGGCCGAAACTTATGCTTACCCTAAAAGTCATGGTAATTTTGTTTTTTGAATCATTGGATGAGTTTGAAATACTTGGGATATGTTGATTTAGGATTTAATTGGATTGAATTCGGAATCGGACAATAAAACCCTACAAATGCCGTGACTATAAAGCATGAAAAATGATTGATTTTTTGATTCAATAATGTTGGACATATGTTGATGATGATAAGCATGATCAATTATATAAATTGGTATTTTGGAAATATTATTTTGGTTAATTAATCATGGCTATACACTTTAGGTTAATTAAATTATGAAATTTGGAATTTTGGTAATTTAATTAATTGGGCTTATTTTGGAATTGGGCTTGTAAAAGTTGTATTTGGGCTTAATGGGCTTGGTTGGGCCAAGTTTGGTTTAGGCTAATTGGTTGGATCCAATTGGGCCCAAAACCATATCCATAAAGTCCAAATATAATTAAAATGGACCTTTAATTTTAATTGGGCCTAAATTGGTTTCTTAGCAAATAAAGGTGATTCCTTAAATGGGCTTTGGTATTTGGGTTTGACCCATATTAACCAAAAGTCCATGCCTTAAGAAATTAATTGAAAGCTCATTGAACTTTAATTAAATAGACATTTGATGTTAATTGGGCCGTAACGATTAGATTTAGAATCTAAGTCGTAAAGGCACATTAAAAAGTGTAATTATTTAATTTAGAATTAAATATAGAATTAGTATTAAATACAAATTAAATTGGATTTAATATTGTAGTTTAATATAATTCAAGAATTCGTACTTTGAGTATTTATTCGTAAAACGAGTCGGACTCGCGTAAAATCAAATCGTTGTTTGAACAATGGATGGTCACTAATTTCAGATTAATTAATTGGATTAGATTGATTGATAACATGCTTTGTGTGAATACATGGATGCGATGTATGAACAATGTATATCGGATGGATATTAGATTAGTGAGGGCAATTTTGGAAATTGTTGTAATAAATTTAGAATTTATTAAATTGGACCTGCGTGTCCAGCCTATTACCTCTTGACTCTTTGTATTTCTCTTCTCACTTATTCCCCTCAATATAAATGAGGTTTCTTTAGAAGTGTTATGTAATCGGGTAGAAGTAATATTTGTGCTAGCGGGAGAGAGGAAAGTGAGAGATTTGTTCTAGGAATAATGTGTTTAAGTATCCATCCGTATATCATTATTATTTTATTTATACACGCCTTATTATGTTTTTAGAATGCATGTTTAAGGGTGTATGATAATGAGACCTAACAAAGATAATTAATTGGTTGCCAATTACGCGAAAAAACCCTCAACACATATTAAGCGTTTTTCCTTCCATTGAGTGATTCTTACTCAAGATCCAAGATTGGCACTGGTTTGTTGGCCAAAGTCAAGACATTTGTCCGTCGCGGATGTGTTTGAATCATGAAAGCTTTGTTCCATATCGGTGTCTTGTCCAAGTTGTGATTTGTTGGCCAAAGTCAAGATCACTTCTTGTCCATCGACATCGATTACGAAGCTTTCCATGGTCAATGGGTTCCGCTTAATTGGGATCATTAAGTTTGTTGTGCCAAAGCCAAGGCTTAATTGATTCAGGGGAAAAAGGTTAGGGAATATATTGGATATATTGGCATATATAAGATATATGTTTCGGACTTGGATGTCCACCTATTGGATCTAGGAATTGGATGAGATCCAATTGATCTTAGAGATCTACCTAGTTAATTATCATACAATTTATTGGCCAAAGTCAAGATTATGTGTTATTTAACAGGATCCTAGCCCACTAGGAAACAAGGTTTCCCGAGTACTCCACAGAGGGTTAGAGGCTCGCCGAAAAATAGTGGAAGACAAGTATTAAATTTGTAATATTCGTTTAGTTACTTGCCAATACGCGCTCATTTATTTTTTCGTCAATAAATTAATATATTAGTT
This sequence comes from Zanthoxylum bungeanum, assembly GCA_019454045.1. Lineage (NCBI taxonomy): Eukaryota > Viridiplantae > Streptophyta > Magnoliopsida > Sapindales > Rutaceae > Zanthoxylum > Zanthoxylum bungeanum. The sequence continues at coordinate 44,215 of SKCR01005878.1, read as the reverse complement.
GGACAAATATTTAATCGTTGTTTTAATTTAAAACAGTTGGACTGTATTCAAACTACTTCAATTATAGTTGATTATATAATTGGATTATAGTAATCAATATATTTGAATTTAACCAATTAAATTATAGTTGATTATATAGTTAGACTATAGTAATCATTATAATTAATAGTACCTAAAATCGTTGATTGGATAGTTGGACTATAGCAATCAAGAATAACTGAAAGATTAGTGTTTAAAACATAATCCTGGGTGAAAATGTCATTAAACGATTTTAATTTTCAGATTGGGAATAAAATCTCAGGATAGTCCTAGAGACCGAGAAGTTACTTTATTTGATAAAGTGACATCTCAAGCCTAAGCCCGGACTTGAGCAAATAGTAGAACATGATATTTGGAATATTCATGTGATGATAACTTTAGTGATTAATCCATTATGCTTGCCGCAAAGACTCCTTAATTTCTTAGTCAGAACTAAGGATTAGATCCTTATTGTATGATATTGAAATTGAAGGATCTTCATAGATCTATCCTTAGATCTTAGAAGTACAAATTGCAATAGAAAACTCTTGGAAAGTTAATGGCTATACTCAAGGAGACAAAGCCAGAGTTTGCAATAGGGCAAGAAGCGCAAGGCGCATCTTACTTCAACATCCCAGAAGGCCAAGGCTTGGCCAAAGGCTTCTGGGGTGTGGAAAAGGGGCAAAGACAAAATCATTATAATCTTCTGGAAAGACGTAAGACATGAAGGAAGTGAAGACGGGCAAGGCTCCGACTTCAAATATGTTTGTCATAAACATGTTCGCTACTAGTATTAAAATTGGATTTTAGATACTGGATGTGGTACATAAATATGTACTGGTGTGCAGAATCTGCTTACAAGCAGGATACTGACTTCAGATGAGATTGATATGCGAATCGGAAACGGGACGAGAGTCGCTGTTTTGACCGTAGAAACCTAAGTTTAGGAACTACCCTTCGGGTATGTACTTAAATTAGGAAACTGTTAGAATGTAACTAGTTTGACTAGAAACATTATCTCTATATCAGAGTATAATCTGTTGCAGATATACCTTTATATTCTAGAACACTAAAGTGTTTCATTTTATAAAGATGATATTGAGATAAACACATTAGATGTGAATAAGAGAATTTATATTTTGAATATAAATAAATCTCAAACATATAACAGGACAAACAAATAGCTCAAACTGATTTAATCAGATGAGACTTATTTGTGGCATTATTGTCTGGGACACATTAAACAAGACTCGTATATCCACACTTTTGAAGAGTGGATACTAGGAAGGATTTGATCCTATTCAAATGATGTCTACGAATCTAGTTTATTGGGCAAAGTGCCTAAAACACTTTTTACTCGGTAAAAGTGTAAGTGCCACCGATCTGTTAGCCCTCGTTCATAGTGACGTAAGTAGGCCCATGTCTAGCTAGGCTAGAGCTGAATATGAATACTTTGAAACCTTTACGGATGTGGCATCGCGTTATGGTTATGTGTTTCTTGTGAAACACGGATCGGAAAATTTTGATGAATTCAAAGAGTTTCGACACGAAGTACACAAACAGATCGGCTAAAGTATTAAAACATCATGATTAGACCATGATGGAAAATACTTAAGCAATAAGTTTCTCGAATATTTGAAAGAGTATAGTATTATTTCAATGAGGACTCCTCCCAGAACACGCCAGTTTGACGGTGTGTCCAAACGGAGAAACCAAATTTTGTTGGACATAGTAAGGTTAATCATGAGTCGCTCTGAACTACCATTTCCTTCAAGTGATACGCATAAACAGTGCAAAACTTATTTTGAATAAGGTTCCATAAAATCTGTTTGAAAGATTTCATATTAGATATGAACAGGAAAGAAACTGGGTTTTCTCATTCCTGAAGATTTGGGAATGTTGGGCATATGTTTGGATGATACCAAACTTGAACCCAAATCGGATAAGTGCCTAATTTGTGGGTTATCCTAGGGTAACCAAAGTATAGTACTTATACAACCCACAAGAGAACAATGTAATTGTTGCTCGCCATGCAGTTTTCCTAAGAGGAATACTGATATGTAGTGGTAAGTGGGAGGAAAGTAAAACTCGATGAAAATCAGAATAATACTATTCCAGGCACCGATTCCTTAATGGAACACAAACAGTTCATCAAGGATGAAACTATACCAATAATCTTCTAATACACAAGAACCGCGTAAGTCGGAGAGAGTCAGAAAAAAACCTGGGAGGTATGAGTTTCTGATCTCACCTCATAAAGATGCCAATCTTATTGAGGAAAATGAACTAACTATGTATGAGGAAATGATACAAGGTATCGACTCCCTATTATGGCAAAGTTCCATGAAGTCCGAAATGGATTCCATGTAAACCAACCAAGTTTGGATACTAGTTGTTGTACGGCAAGGCATTGTGCCTATTGGTACTATATAAGTCTTCAAGGAAGACATATATGGAAGGCAACATACCAACGTACAAAGCTGGGCTTGTAGCGAAAAGGTATCGTTATCAAAATTGTGTCGATTACGACGAAACCTTTTACTCGTTGCCATGGTTAAATCCATTTAGATAATACTTGATGATGCTACATATTTCATTTATGAAATATGGCAGCTGAACGTCAAAATCACTTTCCTTAAACGGAAACCTTTTGGAGGATATTTATAACATCCTGAAGGTTTTGTCGTACCAAAACAATCAAACAAGTTTTGCAGATTAATCAATCCATTTATGGATTGAAGCAAGCATAACGTTCTTGGAATTTTCGTTTTGATGTAATCATAATGGTATATGATTTAATTCAAAACGAAATGATTCTTGTATATATAAGGAGGTTGGTGGGAGTGCACTGACAGTGACTGTCCTAAATAATGATGATATATCATTTCTTGGAAATGATATTCCCATAATACAGTAGGTGAAAGCTTGGCTTTCTTGAAAAATTCTTCGTAGAATTCTTGGGAGAAACAACCTTTATTCTAGGAATAAAGATCTACTGGGATAGATTTAAAATTGTTAATACTCTTCGAGAACTCGTACATTGAAATAAATGTACGCGACATGGTGTCTCATATACTTTGAGCATATGGAGTCACAATCAGGACAATCCAAGTGATAGTCACTGGATTGATGTTAAGAACATCCTTAAGTATCTTAGATGAACTAAGGATGTTTTCTTATACTATGGAGAATGAGAACTTGAAGTGACTAGGTTCACCGTTGCAAGTTTCCCAACCGATTATAACGACTATAAATCGTAACAAATATACTATATAGTTTGAATAACGGAACAGTGAGCTGGAAATCTTCCAAGCAAGATACTGTTACCGAATAAACAACAAAAGCGGAATATTGTTGCAGCTGAGGCAGCAATAGAAGCCTTTTGGATTGATAATAATCCTAATCAGATTAGGAGTAGTTCTGTTAGCAGCTGAGCTAGGCTACATCACAGGCTAAAGAATTAATGGTCTCATCAACGATCCAGATATATACTTCAAATATTCATCTGATTCATTCGGATCATACATCGTCAGCGGATTTGAAGTGTTATCATCTGATGCGATTTATTCGATCATCACCGTTGCAAGTTTCCCAACCGATTATAACGACTATAAGTCGTAAAAAATGTACTATATAGTTTGAATAACGGAACAGTGAGTTGGAAATCTTCCAAGCAAGATACTGTTACCGAATAAACAACAAAAGTGGAATATTGATGCAGCTGAGGCAGCAATAAAAGCCTTTTGGATTGATAATAATCCTAATCAGATTAGGAGTAGTTCTGTTAGCAGCTGAGCTAGGCTACATCACAGGCTAAAGAATTAATGGTCTCATCAACGATCCCGATATATACTTCAAATATTCATCTGATTTGTTCGGATCATACATCGTGGCGATGTGATGATCGAATAAATCGCATCAGATGATAACACTGCAAATCCGCTGACGAAAGCATTTTCTCAGCAGAAGTTTGAGCGAACTGTACATAGTTCGGGTGTAGGACACTTGAGTGATTGGTTATAGGCCAAGTGGGAGATTGTTGGACAATTATGACCCATAGCATCACTATTTGTACAGATCATGGTGTTGTTGTACAAATTAACTATGTGACAAAGGAAATTACCCTTTTATCATTTGTAATTAGATTACCAAGATATATAAATGATAAAAGGTCCTTATGATTAGTTCCGGATTTAGATGATATGAGACAGTATCAATCCACGAAGGTTTAATCATAAAATATCCCTAGTCGGAGTATTATCGAGATTGGACATCGATAATGCGTAAAAGACTAGTATTACACGTGTGCGCGTTGTGGGAGCATAACGACATAGTTCTCATATATTTGGGTATAGGATACTCATGAAAGTGTAATAGGAGGTTGTGTTTACCGATGGTACGGAAACAGCTTCGCTCTGGATAGACCCCTCGGAATTCCATTGGTAGTATGACTATGTGTCTATGGAAGTCCGAATCAGGGTAGGTGTATTTGGTCTTAACCTGAAACTTGCACCGCTAATACTTGCGACAATCAATATATTTTGGTTTTGGTCGTCCAGGGCTTTAACAGGTTCTGTGTACGCCTCTTCTAGGTATATTGAGACAACACTTCTCTCTCTCTCCCTTCTTCTCCAAAATTTGGCCTTGGGCTAATTTTCTTTCTCTCAAAATTTCTCTCTCAAAACCGAGAGCAAGAAAAAGAAATGGGGAAAATTTGTGGCAAATTTTTCCAATGCTAGCACATGAAGAGTCATCCAAAGGTGATAGGGAAACAAACCCTTGAGCATGGAATCACCAACACAAAGCTTGGAGCTTGGAGATCCATCCATGGTGTTGACCGAAAATGATGGAGCACAAAGAAGCACAATTGCCGAAAGTTCAAGGAGAGATTTTTGTTGTTCCTTGCATCGCAAAAGCCAATCATTGTAAGTATGATTCCGCCATACTTCTTTTGAGTATTCACACATGTTTCTATGCTTGAATCGATCTTGGGACTAATCTAGAAACCCAACAATTGGAACCCCACCAAAAGTTAAAACAAAACAAAACATAAACACTCCTCGGATATCCTCACATAAACTGAAAAGGAGCTTGAACTCACTCATCGCATATGTAGGGATAGCTTGAGCCACAGTCTTCACCAAGACTTCTTTTCCCCCACAGGAGAAAAGATTTCTTTTCCATCTTCTAACAGTGTTTATAACCTTGAGTTTAATCTCATTGAAGTATTTCCTTTTATTTATACCTACCATAGAAGGCAATCCTAAGTACCTCTCATGAATAGAAACACGATGTAGGCTGAGGATATTTCTTATACTATTAGCCACTTGTTGTTTTGTGTTTGGGATGAGGAATATTGACCACTTCTCAAAATTAAACAGCTATCCCGACGCTTGAGCATAACGGTCAAAAATCCTCTTAACAGTGTTTGCCTCCTCCATATTGGCCCTTGTAAAAATCAGACTATCATCAGCAAAGAAAAGATGAGATATGGCATGTCCTTTCCAAATTGAACCCATTTAATTTGATTACTTCTTTCGGCTTCTTGTAGTAATGAGGAAAGGACTTCCCCGCACAAATTGAACAGGTATGGCGACAATGGGCACCCTTGCTGTAAACCCATTGAAGGCTTAAAACATCCTCTAGTTTGTCCATTAACTATCACTGAAAAAGTGGGGGAACTGATACATCTCATAACAAGCTCAGTCCACTTCTCAGAGAAGCCCATTTTGACCATTGCACTCATAAGGAAACTCCATTCCACCCTATCGTAAGCTTTTTTCATATCCAATTTGAGAGCGGCGAAAACCATCCCCCACCCCTCTCAAATTCCTCACTTTGTGAAGGCACTCATACCCTATTATAACGTTGTCTGATATAAGCCTTCCTGGAACAAAAGCGCTCTGATTCGGGGAAATAATATCATCCAACACAGTTTTCAATCTATTAGCAATCACCTTAGCCATCGTCCTATAGATCACATTACATAGACTAATTGTTCTGAAATCTTTCATCTCATTCGGACTCATCTTCTTTGGGATTAGAACAATTTGTGTCTCATTTAGGATCAAAATTTCACCTTTGTTATTAAGTATGTAAAGACATTTGGCAATGAACTCCTTCTTAACAGCTGACCAGTGACTGATAAAGAATGCCGCTGGGAGACCGTCGGGGCCTGGGGATTTATTAGGGTCCATCTGGTACAATGCCTTCAAAACTTCTTCCTCGGTAAAAGATTCATCCAACCATTCTACAGAAGTTCCCTGAATTTTCCTGCATAAACCACCCATAGTAGCCTCAATACACTCCTTAGAAGGGTTAGTAGATGTGAATAAATAGTCAAAATAAGTACAGGCAACATTGCATATCCCATGCTCATCATCAACCCACTTTCATTCTTTATCCATGATTCCCTTGATAGTATTCCTCTTTTTTCTTTCCGAGGCCCTCGCGTGAAAAAACTTTGTGTTACGATCTCCATCTTTCAACCAATCCACTCGCGCTCTTCTCCGCCAGTAAGTTTCTTCCTCCTCCAGAATCAAGTCTATCTTTCTTTCAGTAGCTTTAATCTTATCCCAATCTGAATACTGCACATCATCCTGTAGCATTTGGTGAAGCTCACGCCTTAGATTCTCTAATTCCGCTTTCCTCCCTTTTAATTCTTTGCTACTCCATCCATTCAGCCTCCTCATTGCTTCATCGAATTTGAGTCTGAATCTTTGTGGTGGACTTCCATTTACAACACCACCCCCCAGAGCCAGCAGTATTCAACAATTTCCTTACATCTGTCATACTTGCTCCACGATTCTTCATAAAAAAAGTCTCTTTTTACCGCATCTATTCCGGTTACTTTTTCTTGTCTTCATTGTAATCTCAAGGTTAACAGGAAAATGGTCTGAAGCCCAATTATCCAGGTGTCGCACCTCCCATCTATGGTTCAGATTCCACCAACTGCTATTTGCTAAAAAATGATCCAATCTTTCTTCAATGTGCATTTTCCTTCCTCTTCTGTTTGACCATGTGAACTGAAGACCCGTGAATCCCAAATCACTTAGATCAAAATCCCTCAAAGCCTCCTTGAATTCTGCCATACCCTTTGCATCTTTTGTCTGCCCTCAATTCTTCTCAAATGGTTCCAAAATTTCATTGAAGTCTCCGAAACATACCCACAGAATATCAAAGAGAAGCCCTAATCTCCTAATCAGCGCCCATGTATGCTGTTTTTCATTTAACTCTGGATGCCTATACATTTCTGTCATCCGCCACTGGTTCCCAAACTCATCTCTGATGATTGCATCAATGTGGTGACTACTGAAAGATTTGATACTAAGCTCACACTCTTTCCTTCAAAATAGGGCCAATCCCCCCACTAAGACCCACTCTATCGACCGGAAAACAAAAATCAAAATTCAACTTCCTACGCACTCCTTCCAAAAGTTTGGCCTGCATTTTGGTCTCACTAACGAACAGTATCTCAGACCTATATTGCTGGAGAATTTTCTTAAGATTTCTGAATATCCGAGGATTCCCCAAACCTCAGACATTCCAGCTCAATATCCTCATAATTCTCGGCGGTGCTTCTCCACAGCCACTGTCGTATACATGGTTCCATCTCCATACTTCCAATTTCAGGATTAATAGCTATATTGCAGTTTACAACTTGTAGAAGGATTCGGTCATGTGAACAATGGGAATCTTCCACCATGCAATCTGGACCTTTCTTCACATATAATCTCTTTCCAGAGGAACATTCCTTTTTTATTTCACCTGCTCTCCTTTTTGCACCAATTTTAATTGCATTCTCCTTAACCCATTCGCACTTCCTAGCATTTTGCTTCCATCTCTTTAGGGCCTTGATAGGCTGGCTCAGCTTGGGCCCAACAATATCACTAACCTTTTTCTTTATTTCAGTGGGCTTGATGGCCCATTCTACACTTCTAGCTTCCTTTTCCCCGTATAACATAGGCTGGTCCACATTCTTTTCCATCTTTCCCCCCAACTTTTCCCTAGATTCATCATTAGCTGTCACCATCTTTTTTCCTGAATCTCTGCAAAGCTGCATACCTCCTTGCAGACTACTCAGAGCCCTGTCATTGTTGCACTCAGAGGAAATATCTAAAATACCCATCTCAGTATAGTCTTCCCCTACATTTGACCTTCTATCTTCTTCCTCTGGTTTGTCTTTGTTTCGCCAAGTACCATCCGAACCATTACCGTCATGCCCACATTCACTCCCATTTTGGGAATCCTTCTGTTTGTCTCCCAGATCGGAGGGATAACTCTTCTTTCCGCCAAATCTCTGTCCCCTCACCCTATCCGCAAAGAATGCTGCTTTCATCCATGGGCCGAAATGGAGACTTCCATAGCCACTAGTAATCTTTGATTCATTGATTCCCAGTTCTGGACATTCACGGAAAGGGTGACCAATCCTACCACATTTATAACAGAAGTCAGGAAGTTTCTCGTACAAAATGGGAAACATAACTCCAGAATCTTTCGTCCCTGTCTTCACCAGTAAGCCTTTCTTCAAAGGTTGCTTAATATTAACAGATACTCTCACTCTTGCAAACTTACCAAAACATCTTCCTACATTGTTCCCATCCACTTCCTTAACAACTCCAATTTCATTACCCAAACTGGCAACCGCATCTAAATGCATACACATGACCGGGATGTTATGAATCTGGATCCAAAAAGAGGTGTGGGTGAACCGCTGCTTCGATACCTCGCCAACCCCCTCCACTTCAGCCAAGGTCAGAAGAGAGTTATCAAAATGCCATGGTTCCGATGCCAGGACTCGTCTCTTGTCTGTCTCCAAATGAAAATGGAAAATAAACATATTGTTTCCAAGACTCTCCACAACGACCTCATGAATAGTTTTCCAAATCTGAACAATTCCCATCTTGAATGCTTCTCTGTTAATCCCCTTTGTGGACATCACTTTCCCCACCAGTGAATGCCCTAGCAATTTTTCCCCTTTTGAAAGTAGCTTCTCCTCTAAAATAATCACATCATTCTCTTTTCCATGGATGTTTAACGACCCACATAACCTGACTAACTCCTAAGTATCCATACTTGTGATGACTTCACAAAATTGAGAGAAAGATACAAACAAAAGACTTTTGCCGATGTTAACCTTCTTCAGTCATATAGACTGAGATCTATGTTCATTACAAACCCAATCTGCTACCACATTCTTACTCTGGAGAACCCAGAGAGAGAAATGGAGAAAAAAGTGTAGCTTCTATTTTAAGTTAAACTAACAATCATACACACCCATAATTAATTCAAAAACAATAGACATATTTATATTTTTACCGAAAGTAAATAAATTTCTCTCACTGTAATTACAGTGATCGCTATAATTATTGTAGCTTCAGTGAAAATGGTGTAGTTATATTCGATAAAAGTGTAAGTATATCTATCATTTCTCTAATTACAAAAAAAAATATTTTATATTTTATATTTTATTATAAGATAAAATTATTTTTATTTTTATTTTTAATATTATATATACAATTTTGTGCATATATCATTTTTATTTTAAAAATGATGTGTGTATGTAAAAGTGTACAAAAAACGGTAGAAACAAAAATAATTTTTGTTATCGTTGATTGACAAATTTTGGATATACAGAAAGAGCGTGTAAAGTTTAAATATTTTAAAACAAAGTCTAAAAAATGAGTGACTGATTTTATTGAGAAATGCCTGCAATGGGCACAAACATACAATTATAATTAGTTATCAACAAAAATAAAAATTCATTTGCTCATAAGAGTTTTTGATTTCTTCTTCCTCATTTTCATTAGACTTGACTTTGATCTTATAAGTTAATAATACCAAACAAGGATAAAAATAATAACATGAACTGGCACCCAATAAATAAAGAAACCAAACTACAAAAATAACACACATGAGCAAACTAAAACGATAACTATAAAAACCAGACCATCCCAAGATAATTGAGATTGAACTGCCGCAAGATGAGTCTGCCACCAAAAGAAGTCAGACTGATTCCCTCCTGTAAAATTATTATTTTGCAAGAGGGCCTCCTTTTCCGAAAATTATATTATGTGCCGGGTGTATATGTCATTTCTCTCACAGCAGGCGGGCCCTACAACTGTGTGGGGCCCGCCTGCTGTGAGAGAGATGGCATATACACCCGGCACATGATATACCACCTCCTCCTTTTCCCCCCTCTGTCAGCTTTTCTCTCTCTCTTAAAATAAAATAAGAGTAAATTAAAAAAATAAAAGGGACAAAAATTAAGGAAAAAAATAAAAGAAAAAATTGGAAAGAAAATAAAAGAAAAGAAGAGGGCATTATAGGAAAAACAATTTAGAGAGAGAATAAATTGGGGAATGAATGTGTCAGAGAGGGTGGGAGAAGAAATTTTCTACTTTCAAAGTTCTCATAATATATAAATTGTCATTAGTACCCAATTAATTTATTTCAGAAATTAATTATGCCAAAATAAATAAAACCAACCATAAAAACGGTGATAACATTTGTAAATAATAAGTCCAGTCAGGTACTTAATTATGTTAAATAAATAAAACCAGTCATATAGACGATAACAAAGTTTGTCAATAATTAATCCAGATTTAAATTAAATATTATTAAAAACTTTACCCTTTACCCCAGTAAATGAAATTAGTTACTAATGATTTGAATAAAAAAACTCATAATTTTATTACTGAAAAAAGACATTACAAAAAAATTTTAAAAATTAAACACACAAGAGTTGGAATTCCATAAATTTTCAGAGAAAACTATGGACTCGGATTAATTTTCTAAGGTGTTGAGCATCTCTATTTATAGTAGAGGGCTCAGCACCCTCTATGCTAATTTGCAAATTGCAAAAGCAATTTGCAAATTAGCATAATGGGTGGGAATTGACAATCATTTCCCCACCTTTTCATTTTTGTTTTGTTTTGTTTTGTTTATGTTTTTTTAATAATTATATATAACATATTTTGGATTTTTCATTATTTGGACTAGAATAGTCTCAATTCGATATCGAAGTAAAAAACGTTATGGCTAAAATACGAATATTACGCATGGTTGGAATTTTCGAAATTGTACACTATTATAACACACTTTAAAATTTTTGCCCTCCAAAATCCAAATGTCACGTCCATTTCTAATTATTATGCTCAAAAATTATTTCAACTACATAAGAAATAAAAATCACAATAAAAATATATAACATAAATTTAATTATTATTTTACAATGTGCTAAATTAAAGGGATTAATGAAATTATAAGTGTAAAATGATTACTTTCTTTTTATTAAATGTACATTTTTTAGTGTCCATCACATCCCCCAACCAGCTCATTACTAGTCCCTAGTAATTTAAGCGAAAAGTTAAAAGAAAAATTCTCAAACAAGTTGATAATTGCTTTCTTTCTTTCTGAATGATTCAATAAGTAAACTCTTCTGTACTTTTTACCATTCGTCCATACACACATAAAACAAAGTATCAATCAATTCATTGTACCGACAATATTCTCAGGTCTTGTTAAAAAGATAGTAATATTTTTATCCTAAAATTATATTAGAGTTCACATTTTTTTGGCAATAAGAGTTTATTTACAAATACAAATAATTTTAAAAAATAATAATAATACATCTTTAATCCTTATGACGAGCTTGTTAGACAATTATGACCCATAGCGTCACTATTTGTACAGATCACGGTGTTGTTGTACAAATTAACTATGTGACAAATGAGATTGCACTTTATAATTGTGATTAGATCACATAGATATATAAATGATGAGAGGTCCTTATGATTTGTTCCTGGATTGAGAATGATATGAGACAGTATCAATCCACGAAGGATAAATCATTAAATATCCCTAGTCAGAGTATTATCGAGATTGGACATCGATGAATACGTAAAAGACTAGTATTACACTTGTGCGCGTTGTGAGGGCACAACGACATAGTTCTCGTATATTTGGGTATAGGATCCTCATGCGAGTGTAATAGGAGGTTGTGTTTCACCGATGGTACGGGAAACAGCTTCGCTCTGGATAGACCCCCTCGGAATTCCATTGGTAGTATGACTACGTGTCTATGGAAGTCCGAAATCAGGGTAGGTGTATTTGGTCTTAACCTGAGACTTGCACCGCTAATGCATACGACAATCAATATACTTTGGTTGACGTCGTCCAGGGCTTTAACCGGTTTCTATGTACGCCAATTCTGGGTATATCGAGAATCGTAGTGTGTTGGGTGTGATGTCGAGACGGAAGTGTCACTCCAGTCATATGGAGTTGATGATCGCGTAGGGATACAGAACTGGCTCTCTATATAAGGTTGCAACCGTCGGGATAATATGACTTGGTCATGATTATCCGATTTTAAAGAGACTAGTTGCTCGTTATCAGATATATGCATCGTACGGGGCAGACACTGTACTAGCACCGGGCCTTGCATGTGATATCTGATACTGGACAGAAATACGCAATACTACGGTATACTACGGTATACTACGCTTGATATAGATCATTATTCCTATAAGGATATTTCCGGAGAATTGGGTAGGCATGGTGCTTTGCTAGAAGCCAACCTTGTCTTGTAAATCGGTAAAACAGAGTACTTGGTACTCACGTGTTCGGATAGTCCGACGACCGATTTGACTGCCAACATATCCGGGGATCTCATGGGTCGCTTCCCAAAGATTCACCGATGAAGTATGACTCGCACTTTCAATTAATCTGGGATTAATTAGATGAGAGACAAAATTAATCAGGGATTAATTGCGGAGATATTTTATCTTGGATAAAATATCGATAAAGAGAGATAACGATTAATTTGGAATTAATCGGTAAATTAATATATTTGATATATTAAACGAAATTGGATTTTGACGCGGAATTAAAATTAGATTTTAATTCGGGCGAACGAATTAATTTAGAATTAATTCGTTAGCGACGTGAATAGTAATTATGCTAGGCATGATTATTTAATTAAATTATATTTAATCACGACGCAACGGAAAATTCGTTAATTTAGAATTAGCGAACCCGGGCCCGAGATTATTTGCGAGCGCATTCGCATTTCGAATTCGAGTGCGGCAAATCAAATCAAGCGTCAAATCGCTAGTCGCAACTAGCGTCACATCATTCATCAATCAAGTGATGGATGTCTTTCACTTTGAGTGATTGACGCCAGTCACTATTCACTGATTGATGGAAGTAGATGTGACTTGATGTGTGTGGTTGGCATTTATGGATTGGTTTTTGTAGGGAAAAATTTGGTATTTGTTTTGGAATTATATTACCAATTTTTTGCTAACAAAAACATAACACACAATCTCTCTCTCTCCTCCATTTTCTCTTCATCATTCACGCCCAAGGGGCTGTGAAAATTTTGGATCTGGTTCACCAAAAAACTGAGAATGGGAAGCAAGTGCAGTGAGATTTGTGGCAAATTTCTAGAGAGCTAGCACTCCGAGAGACATGCGAAGGTGATAGGGAAGTCTACCCATGAGCCGGGAATCGTTCGACGAAGCTTGGAGCTTGTTCGAGGACCTCCAATGGGCGCAAACCAGTGGGCTGTTGCAGTGGACTGCCGAGCAGTGTAGAGAGGCAGTGAAGTGTTTTCGTGGCCTCCGCGTCGCTCAACCGGTCGATGTAAGTATTCCGCGACTTTCTCGATTTGTATTCGCACATTTTTCATTGCTTGTATTCGATTCTATGGACCTAGAAACTCCAACAATGGTATCAGAGCGATTAAAAACATGAAATTTGACATATGGCTAAAATTTGGGTAAAAATGTGTTTGAGCATGATTTGTGAAATTGGATGAATGAGTATGTTTAAATATGTTTTTATTGATGATTGATTTGATCAATTTGAAGAAATTTTGTTTGGAACAAATTTCCCCAATTTTTGAGCTTGGCCGAAATATGCCCTTTGTGTTCTTGGTGAATTTTTGGTTTTTTGATTCATTGGATGTGTTAGAAATCATTTGGGGATATTGATTTAATGTTGAATTTGATTCAATTGGATTGGATTTGAAATTTGGCATAATAATTCCCCTTGGCCGAGAGTTAAAGCATGATAAATGGGTTTGATTTTTGATCAAAATATGTTGGACATGTTTTGTGGTTAATGAGCATGATTAGTTGTGTTAATTGATGTTTTAGAAATGTTAATTGAGTAATTAATTGTGTTAATGCATTTTGGTAATTAAATTATGAAATTGGGTTTTAGTGATTTAATTAATTGGGCCTTAAAATTGGATTTGGGCTTTTAAAGTTGTTATTGGGTTTAATGGGCTTTGTTGTACAAAGTTGGGTTAAGGCAAATTGGATTGGATCCAATTGGGCCCAAAATCGCTTCCATAAAGCCCAAATGTGACCGGATGAACCTTTAAAGTTTAATTGGGCCTAATGGGCCAAAATTAATTTTTGGGCTTATGGGGTAATTCCCGGATTGGACTTTGGTTATGAGTTTGACCCGAGTTAACCAAAAGTCTACGCCTTAAGAAATTAATTAAAAGCCAATTGGACTTTAATTAAATTGACGTTGGACGTTAATCGGGTTTTAAGACCCGTAACGATTAAATTTGGAATTTAAGTCGTAAAAGTTCATTATTAAAGTGTGTGATATTTAATTTGGAATTAAATAGCGAATTAGAATTAAATACAAATTGAATTAGATTTAATTGTGTAGTTTAATTTAATTCGAGAATTCGTACTTTAAGTACTTATTCACAAAAACGAGTTTGACTCGAGCAAAATCAAATCGTTGTTTGAACATTGGATGATCACTAATTATCAGATTAATTAATTTGATTAGATTGATTGATAACATGCTTGTGTGAATACGTGGTTGCGATGCATGAATAATGTATATCGGATGAATATTAGATGGGTGGGGCAATTTTAGAAATTGTTGTAATAAATTCGATTTATTAATTGGACCTGCGTGTCCAGCCTTATCACCTCCTATTCTTTGTATTCTCTTCTCACCTATTCCCCTCGATGTAAATGAGGTTTCTTTAGAAGTGTAGTGTAACGGGTAGAAGTAAATACATGTGCTAGCTGGAGAGAAAAAAAAAGATTTGATCTAGAATCATTGTGTAAAGTATCCATCCGCATATCATTATTACTTTTCATATACGCTTTATTATGTGTTTAGAATGCATGTTTAAGGGTGTATGATGATGAGACCTTAACAAAGATAATAAATTGGTTGCCAATTTGCACGCGAAAAACCCTCGCAAAATATTAAGCGTCTTTCCTTCAATTGAGTGATTCTTGCTCAAGATCTAAGACGGCATTGGTTTGTTGGCCAAAGTCAAGGCCTTTGTCTGTCGAGGATGTGTTTGAATCACGAGAGCTTTGTTCCATATCAGTGTCTTGTCCAAGTTGTGGTTTGTTGGCCAAAGTCAAGACCACTTATTGTCCATCGACATTGATTACGAAGCTTTCCATGGTCAATGGGTCGCGCTTGACTGGGATCACTAAGTTTGTTGTGCCAAAGCCAAGGCTTAGTTGGTTCAGAGGAAAAAAGGTTAGGTAATACATTGGATGTATTGGCATATATAAGATATATGTTTAGGACTTGGATGTCCGCCTACTGGATCTAGGAATTGGATTGGATCCAATTGATCTTAGAGATCTACCTAGTTAATTATCATATAATTTGTTGGCCAAAGTCAAGATTGTGTGATATTTAACGGGATCCTAGCCCGCTAGGAAACACGGTTTCCCGAGTACTCGACAGAGGGTTAGAGGCTCGTCGAAAAATAGTGGGATGTAAGAATTGAATTTGCAATATTCGTTCAATTACTCGCCATACGCGCTCAAACTATATCTTCTGAATCTTTTATTTCGCATCTGCCTGGTTTTGGAAGAAGCACATATGCAAAGAAACGTAGAGCTAAGCAAATGGGTGTTTGTTACAAATGTGCACGCTGGAATTGCAATACTCGTTGTCGTTCTTTAGGAATGGTGTCTGATAATCGCGAAGATAAAATTAAATTCATTATGGATGGCTTGAGTAAGAAGTCTTTAGATGATATATCTTCGACTCTTGAGACGCATCCCAGTGGATATGTTCACATAGCCATTCGCAAATTACATACATAATTTCAAAAAGAAAGACAACATTTAAGTCTTGGGAATCTGACTCAAAAAGACCATGTTTGCCAGTTTATAAGAAAATTGGATGGCAAGCTTGTCCCTGACGCATAGACGTCAATCAAGCCGCTGCTTTTCTTGTACATATTATATCTCTTTGTCTTTTCCTAATAATTGTAATTTGTTTTGTTATTTTCTTTTATTTTCTCCGACAGGATCCATAACTTTTTGACTATCATGATTTATTTTACTGTTAACTAATAATTGTCATTTGGCAGGTACTAGTGCTATTATTTTACTCACCCTTTTTCAGGTATTATAAATTCAACTTATCATTGCATTTTTGAAGACATCCAGATTAAAACATGGAAGCCACTTCAAGAAGACGAGTTGAAAACATCTGTGTGTTTTGCGGTACTAGTGTTGGTACTAAGCCACAATACGTAGAGGCAACACGTGAATTGGGTCGAGTCTTAGCTGCAAGGAATATGCACTTAGTATTTGGCGGAGGCAATCTTGGACTAATGAGGATCGTTTCAAAAGCTGTACAGGAAGGAGGCAGTCATGTTTTGGGAATCATCCCAAAACCCTTGGCAGAGGCAAATCTTATTGAATCATCAAACGGAGAAGAGCTAATTGTGCCAGGTATGTCTGAACGACTGGTAGAAATGATTAACCGTGCTGATGCTTTTATTGATTTGCCAGGTGGCTTAGGTACATTGGAGGAAATTCTTATAGTGTTATCTTGGGCGAACCTGAACATACACCAGAAACCGCTTGGATTGTACAACGTTGAAGTATTTTATGATTTTATTTGTGTGTTTCTTGATGATGCTCGGAGAAATGGGTTCGTATCAAAACCTATGAAAGAACTCCTATTTACTGCCAGAACTGCTCCAGATCTAATAGACCAACTCTTAACCTATGAACCACAAGTTGACCCTATCCTTTCAAAGATAAATTGGTCCGAAGATGATCGTGGTAAGAGGCGTCAGATTAATCTTGATCTTAACATTTAATTTACTGTAAAATTTCAGCTAACCCGATATTATCTTCTAAACTCTTCTTCTACTGTTTAAGACATTGGGGACAATGTCTCATTTAGGTTTGGGGGAGGGAATTAGTTGATCAGTACCTTGTTTTTAATCTGTGTGTTGTTTTTATTTTTTAATCCAAAATTTTTCGAAAAATATAAAAAAAAAATTCAAAAAATTCAAAAATTACAATTTTTTTTGCATTTTTGTGTTTTTTATTTTGACTAAAAATGTGAAATTGGTAAGAGATAGCTGTGTAAGGAATTTCCACTCATGAACAAGTTAATTTTTGTTTATTTTCTTTTGAATTATTTAATTTGTAAACTCTCCATAAAACTGATTAAAATGGATCTTCATATGCTCAGTTGGCAGGTATTAACAATACGCATGGTAACATACGGACATGAGCTAAAAATGAAAAGTTTGTAATATTCAGTGCTCTAGTTTAATTGGATGAAGCATCTCAAAAAGTGATGGAGTAAAAAAAAATCTGAGATCCAAGCTATTAAGTCTGTAAGGGTGTTTTAACACCTAGTGCCCTAAAGCCAACTGGTTTGGGAGTCACTGGCCCAAAGCTCGCTACATGGATCAAGGATGTTGCAAAAATATATATATATGAAGTCTGAGTAATTAAGTCCGTAGGGGTGTCTTAACACCTGGTGCCCTAAAGCCAACTGGTTTGGGAGCCACTGACCCAACACTCGCTACATAGACGGAAGGTATTGTATATAAATAAATAAAAAATCAAAAATCAAAGAAAAAATCAAAAAAAAATTATTCCATTGCTTCAAAAAGGTGTGAATTCTGATAAAACTTTAGGACAAAAATATTACTCTCTTATCAACTGCACTTATGACTATTGTGGGCAAAAATGAGTTGTTTAATATTTTGTTGGCTGTGTATATGGAGAATGGTAAAAATAATCGGAGAATTTACTTATTCAGTAATTTAGAAAGAAACAAAACAACTAGTAACTTGGAGTAGAAGTTTCACCTGATTAGTCACTAACTTCTTTATTCTTTTTTCACTTGTCTTTTTGCTTTTGTGTGCATTAGTTTCACTACCTTTTTACTTTTGTAAAATGTTTGTGGGTATCATTGCTGTAAACCCTCACGAGACTACAAATCGTCCACTAAGGACACTTAGGGTTTAAAGGCTTGTTGCATATGCTAAATGCAACCGTGATCCCTACGAAAGTGGCTTAGTTAAATTTTATTTTAAGGATGTTTATGTTATTTTATTATGTGTTTTGCTCGAGGACTAGCAAAATGTTAGGTTCGGGGGTGTGATGAGTGGTAATTATATCACTATTTCACACTCATTTAAACCTAATATTTTGTATAGTTTCTTGAGTTTTATGAATATTTTGATGTGTTTTGTGTTATTTTGTAGATAAATAAAGTTTCAGGACACTCTGGAGGTGATTTGGGGCCAAAACAGTGAAAACTGGAAAAAAGGGCATTTTGGTCATTTTTCGCGTCGCGACGCGCAAGCCTTTGGCATTGCGACGCCTAACGTGCACCGGGTCCATGTTAACGTGCGCCGGGTCAACATGTCAGAATCTAAAAAGTTTCACTTTGCTAATGTGCGTCGTGCCACGTGTCACCATCATAGCTGATTTGCTAAAGTACGCCGTGCCACGTGTCATCATCCTATGGTGCCGACAATCACAATTGCCACGTGTCACTCCACGTCACCGCCACATCATCATCCACATCACCAGTTGACCGAGTCAAAGTGCCACATCATCTACACGTCATCACCAACCAATCACAGCGTGCCACGTGTCGCAATCCTACGGTGCCGACACTCCCTTTCGCCAGGTGTCGCCACGTCAGTGCCACGTCAGCATAATAATTGAGCTCTCAGCCGCCTTGCCACGTGTCGCCTTATCCGAATCGCCACGCGTCATCACCTTAGCATGCCACGCCAAAAGAGACTGGCGTCGCGACGCCCAGAGCTTATCCGCGCCTATAAATTGAGCTCGAGGTTTCAGTTTCAAATGTACCATTCTCTCTGAATTCTCTGATGTAAATTGGGAGTTCTCTTCTTAGTTTCTTTTAAATTTTAGTTTTGTAATTAATTTTAATTACGTTCTATAATAATAGTAATTTACTTTCTTTACTTTTTACAGTTTATACTATTCACCATGATGAGGTAACTTCCCCAGCTAGGGTGAAAGGTAATTCTTTTACTGTTACTATTTAGATTAATCTCCCTTAAATATAATATATTCACTATTTAAAATATTGACTTAAAAAGGATACCGCCAGATTGGTCAGTTGGTAATTCATTTTAATCTGGTTTAAACCTGACTAATCAAGGATACCGCCAGATTGGTCGGTTGGTAATTAAATTTTCTAACCGCCTATATGGCAGGTTTATTTTTGTTCCGCCTTTATGGCTGGTTGGACTTACTTTGACTTAATCAGGTTACTGCCTATATGGACGGTTGGTAAAATAATCACAAGTTAATATATTATATTAAAGGAGATATCTAAATAGTAAATAGTAAAAGTTGATCATTTTACCTTAGCATTTTATTTTATTGTAGTTTACTTTTCAGCTTTTACTTTACCGCAATTACTTTTTAGCATTTTTACTTTATGTCTTTTACTTTCAAGTTTTTACTAGCCCTAGTTATGTGTTGTAACTAATTTAGTTATCTAGGGTTGTGATGACTTTTAATATCACCAGTTTATAAGGGGTTATTTTATAGTTTGGGTAATTTAAAAGTTTACTTATTAAGTCTTAAGCCTAATGCGTCTTGTTAATTGGCCACTAATAAGATTGATCTGGTAAATCTAAAATGAACTAGACATAGGGATTTTAGGTTTCAGCCTTAGACTTAATAGCCCATGATCTTCCTTGAGGATAAATAACCCTTTAATAGATTTCCTTACAGGATAGACATATACATGTCGGGCGGGGTAGCCATAATTGGAACTTAAACTTAATGAATCCAGATAATTTGGTTGACATATAAATATGGTTCAATTGGGTTAAACTGGGTATTTGCGTCTGACCATCGACAGAGGCTTTCGTATAATTTAGTGTTCCAGGTTAGTAAACCGATTTATTATACAAACATGAAATAACCACTTCATCTTTTAAAAGATATTAGAAAGATTCACAACCCTAGATAGTTTTTAATATTGAATTTTCTTAAACCAACTTTCGCGTAATTTTATTTACTTGTTTTTAAATTCAAAATCATCACCATTTCAAATCAATCAATCAACCTGTTAGATACTAGTAATCATTTGACCTCATAAAATTAATAGATTAGGTATTAAGTCCTCGTGGGATCGATACTTTTTATACTACTTGAACGATACGTGCGATTGCGTTATATGTGTGTGTTTACGCGCCGGTCAGAAGGCACACACTTCTGTAATAGAATTTTCAACGCTCTTCTTGCCAAATATGGTTGAGGCATAAAATTGCGTTAGGTTATCACCCACAAACAAAATGGCCAAGCTGAAATATCAAATCGGGAGATTGAATAAATCCTGGAGAAGACAGTAAACACAAATCAAAAGGATTGGGCTATGAAACTCGATGATGCCTTATGGGCCTACCGAACTGCTTTCAAAAAGCCCATTGGGATGTCCCCATACCGATTGGTGTTTGGCAAAGCGTGTCACTTGCCAATTGAATTGGAACACCGCGCCTTCTGGGCTGTAAAGAAGTTGAATTTCAATCTAAAAGCAGCGGGGGAACATCGCCTCCTTCAACTAAATGAAATGACAGAATTTCCGTAATGATGCTTACGAGAATGCCAAGATCTACAAAGCCCGAACAAAACAGTGGCACGATAGAAAAATACTTCAGAGAGAATTCCACCATGGCCAGCAAGTATTGTTATTCAATTCGCGGCTGAAACTATTTCCTGGAAAGTTGAAATCGCGATGGTCTGGCCCGTTCACCATAAAGGAAGTGCTCCTCTATGGAGCGATTGAAGTGCAGTGCAAGGATGGTTCCGTGTTCAAAGTCAATGGTCAACGTTTGAAGCGCTATCACGGTACTGAGGCATGACTGAATGATCAGATTCTTATCAGTGACCCGAAGTAACAATGGCATGATGTCTGGCTGAAGATAATAAATCAAGCGCTCATTGGGAGGCAACCCAATCCCTCTGTTTTATTAAAAAAAAACATGTGCAGCGTGCCTAAGCTCCCATATTGGCGCTGCAGCGCCGAGCCTCAGCCAAATTCTCGAGGCTTAGGCACTGCGGCGCATCTCCCATATTTCTCATTAGGCGCTGCGGCGTCTCTCTCACATTTATCAAAAGGCACTGCTTCTACGCACATCAGACCTCTTCCACGAATCTCATTCGCGAACGAGGCATAAGGGTCTCTGTTGCACATGATCCTGACATAGTCGATATCATTCATAACCAGGGATGGGAAACATTCACTCAATCCCCTGCTGATGTCATGATACCCATAGTGCGTGAATTTTATGCTAATCTCAAGGTGCGCCACGAGAACATGACGGTGCTAGTTCGCGGGAAAATGGTCTTGTTTGATCAACACGCCATAAATGCATTCTATAACCTGCCCGACATTAAGGATGATGAGTACACGACTTATCTCGCCAATGCTCTTGACTATGACGCGATAATTACCACCTTATGTGACGTTGGAGCCATTTGGAAAACTAATCAAGGCAATGATGTGCATTTCAATAAAAGTAATTTATAAAAGTATACTAAGGCTTGGTTCTTCTTCGTGTCTGTGAAATTTTTGCCAACTAGTCACACATCCCATGTCACCACGGACCGCGCCGCATTAACGTACACCATTATCACAGGAAAATCCATTAACATTGGCCGGATTATTCAGGACTCCATTCTTGCTATGGTGCGGGGAGCTACCACCCGTGGGCTACCTCACCCATCTCTCATTACCGACATGTGCCACAAAGAGTCTGATCCGTCTCAAATAACTAGCTCCTCCCATGGTACCGATCACCATTCAAACATAACCAATCCCTACACCCACACTCCCTTCCAATTTGGAAATCCGGCTATCATTGCCAGAGACAGAGTCCCAACACAATTATCAGGTAGAGCAATTTTTTCGAGAGCGAGTGGACAATTATATGGCCTATTCTGTTGACTTCAACAATGCATTGGTTGAAATGTTCGCAAACTGTGGACTGAATTCTGGAGCCAATGCCATCTGTTTTCCTTCACCACCTATGTTCCCTCCTTATCCAGCTGAACCATCTGAGGAGGATGCGGATTGATGGCTACTATCTTAGGTACGTGCCTTGCACTTTTCACTCTTTTATTTTGAGCATCGAGGACACTGCACGTTTTCAGTTTGGGGGTGTCATTATCAACTTATATATGTAATGCATATGTGTTTTATTTTCATGAGTTCGTTCTTTCAAGCGTGATATGTATTTCTCTTCAAGTTTATTTATGTGAAAAAAAAAACAAAAAAAAAAAGACAAAAAGGGAGTTTGGGACTACTGGTTGCTAGTTCAATGATGAGGCTGTATACATAATATGAGAACGTTGAAAATGATAAGTATGTGATCACCTTGTATCTAATGCCTTGAGTAAGATATCTAAATC
The DNA here is from genome assembly GCA_019454045.1 of Zanthoxylum bungeanum. NCBI lineage: Eukaryota > Viridiplantae > Streptophyta > Magnoliopsida > Sapindales > Rutaceae > Zanthoxylum > Zanthoxylum bungeanum. The sequence goes on along the minus strand of SKCR01005878.1, from coordinate 21,476 downwards.
AGACTCGTAAGCACTTAATATAGAGGTTTCTGACACTAAGATCCTGGGAAGATAGCAAAGTGACTAGTTGACGAAATTAGCTGAAGATGAATGACCGTTTGCTTAGATATCCACATTTGTTTGCAATCATTTATATCATATGATATGCCAAGTTTGTTTAAAAAAAACCCACTTATAACCGATAAGCGTGAAGCTACCCATGGGCGAGTATTAAGACCACCATGAGGAGAAATACTACCTTATAGGGTAGGTGAGTATAAAAAAAACAAAAACAAAAAAAAAAACAAAAACAAAAACAAAAACAAAAACAAAAACAAAAACAAAAACAAAACAAAACAAAAATAAAAACATATCATATAGAGCTCAATAGGCAAATATGGAGCAAATTTTTAAGATATCTACGTTGGTTTGACCCTTTGGATGCGAAATTCTATTGACGAACTCACCGAGCTACTTTCTTTAGGATTCGAGTTGTTACCAACCTTTAACACACACGCACATTCTGAGTCTGAGTTAGATATTTTATTCGAGAAGTTGGATCCAAGTTAAATCATGTACTTTGAAGGTTTCTTTGTCTTCATCATTAGGTATCCCCTGAGAACACGACAGGCACCAGATTTCCTAAGACTCTTGCTATTTCTTTGTCATTTTTTTTTATATTGCATGATTACATGAGCATAATTCATGACGTTTGTGGGTGTCGTCTCTGTAAGCCCTCAGAGACTATAACTTGTCCACTAGGGTCACTTTGAGGTTTAAAGGCTTATTGAATAAGCTAAATGCAATCGTGATCCCTCCGAAAGTGGCCTAGCTAATTTTATCAGTTTAGTTGTTTAAACTAATTTACGTGTTTACTATTTTTTTTTTGCTCGGGACTAGCATAATCATACGTTTGGGGGTATTTGATGAGTGTGAAATTTACACACCTATTCTTGCATCCTAAGCTTATTATTTTGTTAGATTCCGTGTAATTTAATAGTCTTTTGCAGTTGTTTGGTATTTTGTTAATAGGAAGCAGGAAAAGCATGGATTCAGATTATTATATGGGTTTTGAGAATGAATGGATGCAACTAAATCACTGAAGGAAGCAAATGAGGAGAAAAAAAAAAGGAAAACCAGAATCCAAAGCTAGCGCCAATCTGCTCGCGCTGCGGCGCCACTAGAGTCTCAAACATAATGCCGAGACCAAGGCGCTGCGGTGCCAACTTACTGGCGCTGTGGCGCCACAAGAGCAGCATACAAGGATCCGTGACCAAGGCACCGATGCGCCTACCTGCTCGCGCTGCAGCCACAAATGAAGCCATACATAAACCCGTGACTAAGACACCGTGGCGCCAACATGCAGACACTGCGAGGAGAAAAGAATATTAGGGTTTTTGCGGGGAGCTGCAGGGTTTTCCTATAAAAGAGCCACTACATCCAACTCAGAAAGAACCTCTTTTCGACAGCAACAAAACTCTAAATAAACACCAGACCAAGAACAAGATAGTCAAGAAGAAGAGAACAAAACTGAAGGATTCGAAGTCCGGAAACATAAGGAATCTGCTTCGGGTTCCATTCTTTTATTTTCTTCCTAGATCTTTTCTATTTATCATTATGTGTTTAGCAAAATTGTTGTTGTGTTTTGAATTGATCATAAACTAATTCTCCTATTCTAGAGTTTGATGTAGCCTAATGCCTGAAACTATGTACTAATTATCAAATAACTCTAATATTATTTCTCTTCAAGTTTATTTATACTTTCCCTATGTTTAATGCTTTATATTTGCTGGCCACGAATATGATGATACTATATTTGAAATCATTCACTCGAGAGAGGGGATTTTGAGTAGGAATTGAGAGATATAATCAAGGAAGTTTATAGGGTTCGAGAGAATTTATAACTCATTGAAAGTGGTTAATAAGAATCACCGGACTTAATCAATTGTTAATTGTTGGATTTTTATAGAGATATTGATCTTTGATAATTGGCAACACCTCCATTGCTGCTCGAGAGAGAGAGTGGAGAAATCTATGATTCTTGGCTTATAAACTTAGACATTGACATGAGTTAATTGGGTTCGTAATTACATAGTGGAAGGCTAGGTGAAATCAGACTCTAGGATTCATTCTCTCATTAATATTATCATAGACATTCAATTCGTTTATTTCTTATTATCCTTGTTTTTAGTTTTCTAATTAAGTCAAATAAAAAATCTTGAGTCTAAATAAAGTTAAGGTTAATAATTATAGTATTTAGTGTAATTTAGATTTCAATCCCTGAGGATTCGACACTTTAAACTCATTCATACTAAAACTTGACACTATACACTTGCGGTACGATATAAAATATCACAGTGTAATAAAATAAGCAATGCCCATAATCCAATGCTTCTTTATATGGACAATGCACATAATATGTAATGGTGAAGTTGTTTTCTGTTTTATGTGAAAGTTTGTAATGAAAATTTATTTAAATAAGTGTGCAGAGAATTCAAATAAATTAAATTATAGGTTATTTTGATATTTAAAAGAATGCGCAAAATAAAATATAATTTTTTAAAATTTATTAAATGAATATACAAATAAGAGTATTATGAGTACAAATAGTCTCTGGGTTCGAATCCAGGGGGTGCACTTCTTGTAAGAGCCTGGGATAGCCGGTGGTTTTACCTGCGCCGCGGCTCAGAATAGGTGGTTTGGTGGCGGGGTTTCCATCGTTTCCAAAAAAAAAAAAAAGAGTACAAATAGTCTCACCCGTTAACCATATAGCGAAGCAGAAAGACGTGGAGTGATGAGTACTTCAAGGGGAGTGGATTTAACCAGAGTCAATCCTATTCCTTCCCTCATGTCAACTGGTTCATCAGATGGGGTTGCAAAATCAAACCCATGCAACAAAGTAGCAAGTGTGAGCTGCGTAACTTGAAGGGCAAATGAGACTCCAGGGCACATTCTTCTTCCACTACTAAACGGTATAAATTCAAAATCATGGCCCCTAACATCTAAATCCTTATGGGTCGTAAGAAATCTCTCAGGTTCAAACTTGTAAGGCTCTGCCCAAATACGTGGATCATGATGAATCTTCCAAATATTAACAAGAAGTCGTGTTCCTGCGGGAACGTTGTAATTTCTGAGAATGCAATCTTCCATGGACTCATGTGGAATTGATAGTGGTCCAGCAGGATAAAGACGCATTGATTCTTTGATGATTGCTTGGAGATATGCTAAATTTTTCATGTCTGATTCATTTGCTAGCCTTTTTGTACCAATATGAACATCTAATTCGTTTTGAGCTTTCTTTAAAACATCACGATGGTTGACAAGTAAAGAGAGAATCCATGTCAATGTTACTGTTGTCGTGTCTGCTGCTGCTAATACGAGAGCCTGCAAATTCGTAGTGTGTATTATGTTTATAGTGTAAGAATCTACACAAAATATGATCCACACGAGGAGTAGGAAAATTCGGTGTGTTTTTTAGTATATATCTATTATTATTTTTTCTTCAATTCAGTGATGATTATTATTGACTAGCAAAATAAAAAAGCTTTTTTTAGTGAGCAATTCTACTTGGTCAAAAATCTCATGCCAAAATCCAAAACCAATTTGTTGGATTTGGCTCGCTTCGAGATTTTCAGGCAAATAAGTATTGATATTGTTTTTTTTATTTGTTTTAAATATTCACAAATCCTGACGAGATCCCTAACTGATTGCGAATCCTATTTGTGACCAAACTAATAAAACCCTTTTTAGAGATCAATCCATCATTCAGTCTCAAACATCAATAACATTTCTGACTTCTTGTTAAGAAATTGGAGCTATATATATATGGGGGCACATCTGTGGTACCCAGGGGTATGTGATACCCCTGGGTACCCCCACCGTTGGATCACTGTCAAGTGATCCAACGGTGAGTAAAAAAAAAAAATAAAAAAAAATAAGAAGAGAAAACCGGGAGAACCGGTTATTACAAGTACAATAAGCCTCATCTCTTCATTTCTCATCTCTCTCATTTCTCTCTAATCCATCTCTCTCTCAATCCCTCTCGTCTCCCTCTCGTCTCCCTCATCTCTCACTCGTCTCTCCCTGTTCTCCTCCCTCTCTCAGAAATTTGTGCCCTAAAATCGCCGAGCACGACGCCTGCGTATCCATCTCTGATTCTCTCAGAAATTTCCAGGTTTCTTCAATGGGTCTACTGAAATTTGGTTTTATGGGTCTACTGAAATTTGGTTTCTTGTTCATGGATTGTTAGGATTTTGATTTGGTTTTAGGCATTGTTTGTGTGTGTTGTCTGTGGCTTTTCATTTTGTATGTAGAAGTTTTGTAGTGTTCGGTTGGTGAGAAAAAACAGGAAAAGTAAAAGAGAATAAAGATATGAGGTAATGTATTTTCGGGTCTATTACTTAAACTACTTAAATTTGTTTTAATCGTTCATGGATTGTTAGGTTTTTGATTTGATATGCTCCTTTTTTATGTGAATGCAGAAAAATCGAATTCAGATTAGGGTTTTTCAGTAGAAAGATTGGAGGATTCAATTCGGTTTTTGAGTAGAAGGATTGGAGGATTGAATTCGGAATTATTGTAAGGCTCTGAAGATAAATTATTAACCAAATATTTATCATGTTTATAAAATTTTATCAATTTCTGCTATTTAAATTTGGGGTTTTAAGTACATGATGTGAAGCAATTTTATTTAAAATTAAATGCCTTATGTATGCCTTTTTATAACTGAAATTGCTACAAACATTGTAATGTGTTATGCATGGAATTGTAATTAGTGATTTCTAACATACTTTACTAAACTTTGCCATTGATGATTATGTTTCTTTGTTTATGAAATATTCCGCTTGGTTTTCTGTTTTTATGAAACATTCTAATGTGTACACGCTTGGTATTCCGTTTTTATGAAATATTGTATTGTCCATATCATTGGAGCATTAGCCTTTTAGTGCTCGCAACATTGAATGCTTTTTTTGTTCTATGGTATGCATTGCCCTAGATGGGTAATTGTTTTCAATGAACTGCAAAGGAAGATAAAATAAACCATATGCAGTAAAAAAGCAGCTGTGGACTTTCATATTGGAGGGTTGATTGCTAAGTGGTCGTCGATTGTGTAAATATCAATAAGTTTGAGAACATGCATTGGATTAGGTAAATATATTTATATATGTGTGAGTATGAATGTGGTGATCATGTTATGCATGAATAATCTTGGTTGAATTAAATTTTGGCTTTAGTGTAATCTGTATGTTTTGTTAATTTCAGTTAAATCACTTATATTCTAACCTAACCTAACCTTTGATCTTCATGATTCCAATAAAAGATATAAAGATATTCTATTTAAATTAAATTAATCGTTGATCTTTGTGGTTGTCAAGCTTATTTCCAACTTTATATTAGTTTACTTATCATTGTTGATGTATTTGTAGTCCATCATCTCTGTCATTGGTTGTAAACATCATGGTTAAACAAAAGAGGAATGAAACGAACGAACAACCGCATGGACCGGGCAAGCACGCATGGTGCTATTATTAGTAAGTTAATAGTTAACCAAATAGTGTGAATAGTTAAATAAGTTTATTTGATGATGTACATTCAAAATTAATTTGACTTGTCTCCACAGCAAGTCAGAAGCAAAGCGGCTGAAGGAAGAAGGCCTTAAAGTGACCAAAGAGGTATGCGATCAACTAATTAACTTTTCTTTGTTATTTAACTTTATAGTTTGATTTATTAAACTTATATATATTTTTTCTTTTATCTATATTATTGGGTTATAGATAAAAGGTCACATAGGAACGAATTGGAAGAAAATGACCTTGGAACAGAAAGTTGCTTTTGTCAACAAGTATAATAAGGAATTTGTAAAGCATGAAAAGTGGCCTCGTGGATTATTAGGCGATCCAGTGGATAAGGTAGAAGAGAAAGACCCTGACTACAGAGGAATATCAAGATGAAGTGTCACTCGCTTCTCAAAAATGGTATCCACATTTACTGTTGAACAAGAAGAAGCTGTAAGAGAGCTTGGATTTGGAAGCCTCTTAGGTCTCAGATGTGGGAGAGTGCGACAAGAGTTATGTAGATGGTTGGTTAAACAATGTGACGTGGAGAGAGGGATAATAACACTTACTGGAACTGAATACAGTTTGAATGTTGATACATTTACTGCAATTATGGGTATTGAGGATGAGGGTTCGAACTTTGAGACTTACGGGGACGATAAGGACATAGTTGAGTTAAGAGCCCGATGTTGTACTAGTAAGAAAGGGATCCCAATAGCAATTGTGATTGAGAGACTAAGCAATATTACCACTGCAGATGATGAATTCTCTATTCTTTTTTGTTTGTTTGCTATCAGTACAATCCTATGTCCTACTGCTGCCGCGTACATCAACCCATATTACCTGCATGCATTGAAAGATGTCAGCTCCATTAGATTAAAAAATTGGGCAACCTGGTGTTTACAGTTTTTATGGAATGGAGTGAAGAAGGTCAATGAAAACAAGACTTCTTCAATTAGAGGATGTGTTTTATTTTTAATGGTATGAAATGAATAACATTTGCTCTCTTTAATTTCGGCATGTTTGTGCTACCACCATGCAGTCCATGTTTATGATTATGACATTTTTTTTTTGTTTTGCCAGATTTTCTATATGTCGTCTTCTACTTACCAGATGTCTTCACCTAGGAATGGTTAGCCTATCATGCAGTGGACTGCCGTGGAAATTAAAAAATTTGTTCAATGGGAGAAAATATTTGGTGGTTTCGGGAGCAATGCGGTATTAAATTAAGTTAATATTTTCCTTTTATGGTGTGCGTCAAGTTATCGTTAACAAATTACTTATTATTTAACACATTATAAATAGGTTCCCATGAGGAAGGAGAGTGGCCAACAATACAGTTTTGTACGTGCGAAAGATTTCGATCCAGTCATGACAATCCTACAAAGGATTCAGGAAACTATAGGAGAAAATGCCAAACAAACCTCGCATTACATGAAATTGATGGACAATAAAGTGAACCAATTGACAAAAAAGGTTGATAAATTAGAAGAGTATTTGTTAGAGCTGAATTCCCATGTTTATAGAGAACAAGCGCGTCCGACTGATGAACCGACGTCCGTCCCTAAATTTGAAGCTGCACAACCAGTCGATGCTAAAGAAGTAAATGCCCATGCAAAAAAAAAACAGCTACCATTAGTTCGTCATCTCTTGATGTAGATTTGACTATCTACTCCTTGCAGATATCCGAGAGATTATGTTCACCGTGTGGGGCGTACTGCAAGAGCAGGAAGAGGAGGGTTGGCTGTGAGTTTTATTACACAAGTAGTAGAGACTTACCAAAAATTGTATAGATTACTGGATTTCTGAAAGGATTTCTGAAATTGTCATTTCTACATATATCTTTTTGGAGCCATTTGGCTATGAAACAAATCAAAAAGGTTCATAAGTTAAAAACTTGACAGTTCATTTTTCATTCTTGTATTGTTGAAGCTGCCAAGTAACATGTTTGTTTACAATGAACATTACTTTTGTGCAAATAGTAGTATTCATTATTTGTATAAATTATATTACTTTAGCATTAAATGTGCAGAAACTATAAGCAGTGAGATCTGTAAAGATAAATGTTAGTGTGTTGCTTACCTTAGATATATGAACTTTTTTTGCAGAATGATGAAGATCTCATTCATGAAATAGAAGCTGTTGTTGGGAAACAACTCGAAGAATTTGAATGTAAAGAGCAAGAGGTTCTTTCTGATATTACGAGAGTAAGACATTCCGGGATACTACACACGTGGCTTGATGAGGATATTATTTTGAAGGATTAATTATGGATATGTAGTTTTTTTTTTCTCAAGTTGTGCTTCTAGGTAGAATTGTATTTAACAGGCAGTTTTGTGCAGTGGTTACTAATCTTCAATGGTATCTGTTTTGTTTATCCGATGAAAATTGATTTCCAGGTATACAAGGCCAGACGTGTGGCGACAATGAAGCTGATGGATGATGGCTTTGAGGAGAAAGTGAAAGAACGCAAAAAACAGAAACTGAAGACACTTGGTCATCAATAATTTATGTATTAGTTGACTTCAAGTAAAAGAGAAAATAAAATCAAGAAGCCTCCTTTTGGAGTTGGTCTCATTTGAAGGAATGAATATTAGTTAAAAAAAAATCTTTATATCATATGTTAATTAGTTGACAATATTTGAGACCATTTTGTTATGCTTTATAATCACTACAAGTTCTGTTATGAAATTTTTATGGTTTGAGATATTGTTTCTGGTTTCGATTTCGTCCAAAATGCTTGGATATCCAACTGTTGACATACTTAATTCTAAGTAAATATCATCATTAAGAAATCTATCTTCATGCTTATCTTCTGTAATTAATAAAAATGCTCATATTATGTAATTAATAAAAATTCATTTTCACAGGGCGTGGCTTCTGACGTTATTTGTGAAGGGTGCATGATGAATTGGGGCATTATTTTTTGGTCATCAGTTTAGCTCTGTCAATAGCATTAAACAGATGATTGCATTAAACAATTCGGTTAACAACTTCTGTGTATGCATGATCTCCTCTGACCGAAAATGGTTCCAAATGGTTCGTAAATTTTATGAAAACCTAGTTAACAAGACAGTAAAAACATGTGAAGAGGTTCCAAAAAACATTTCCAAAAGTATGATACATTTACCATTACAACATTCAACAGCACTGTGAATAGGTTCCAAAAAAATTGCCATTACAACATTCAACAGCACTGTTAAGAGGTTCCAAAAACGAAATAATTACAACAGAAGAAATGTCATCCAATAACGAAATAAAAGACTACATGGAGTAAGGCCACCATGTATAGTTTTGGTAACAGCATTGTGAAGAGGTTCCAAATAAATTATTGTCACTACCGAAACCTGCAAAAGTTGCAAAAGTATTTATGTGCATTCAGTTCGGTCTATATTAAATTATGAAATTCATTCGTAAATTAATACCTGCAAATGCTTCTGAAGTCGATGGCGTTGGATACGTAAATGCTGATTATTCATTCGTAAATTAATACAATCTCAAGCCCATCTCACAAATGTGGGACTAAATGCTGATTATTTTAAGAAAATTATAAAATATTAGGCAAAAAATAGAATTAAAAAAAATTCTCATATTTTGTAATTAATAAAAAATCATTTTCATAGTAATGACTTCTCATATGAAATAATAATTATTTAAACACGAAAAATATAGTTATTAAGTAGTTATAAAAAAAAACTATAACATTATGAGAATTCTACTTCATGCTCATTAACTTCAGTAATTATCCTAAGTAAATAATTGATTAATTTTTCAAACTTTATTATATTTCTTTTTCTTTTTTTCAATATTTCGGTTATTTTGGTCAGTTACAGATAGCAACATTTACATATGTAATTATGAGCGTTGAATATGCAACTTCCACCAATAAACATGCAATTTTGACCAATAAATATGCAAATTTGGAAGATGAAACTTTTAGCAATAAACATGCAAAACGAGACCATTGGAAAATTGAAAATCACACATGCAACTATGAGCGTTGAATATGCAACTTCGACCATTAAACATGCAACTTTGACCAATAAATATGCAAATTTGGAAGATGAAACTTTTAGCAATAAACATGCAAAACGAGACCATTGGAAAATTGAAAATCACACATGCAACTATGAGCGTTGAATATGCAACTTCGACCATTAAACATGCAACTTTGACCAATAAATATGCAATATTTGGAAGATGAAACTTTTAGCAATAAACATGCAAAACGAGACCATTGAACATGAAACTTTAGCAATAACATGCAATTGCTTCTGCCTCGAAAATCACACCTGCAACTATGAGCGTTGAATATGCAACTTCGACCATTAAACATGCAACTTTGACCAATAAATATGCAATATTTGGAAGATGAAACTTTTAGCAATAAACATGCAAAACGAGACCATTGAACATGAAACTTTAGCAATAACATGCAATTGCTTCTGCCTCAAAATCACACCTGCAACTATGAGCGTTGAATATGCAACTTCGACCATTAAACATGCAACTTTGACCAATAAATATGCAATATTTGGAAGATGAAACTTTTAGCAATAAACATGCAAAACGAGACCATTGAACATGAAACTTTAGCAATAACATGCAATTGCTTATGCCTCGAAAATCACACCTGCAACTATGAGCGTTGAATATGCAACTTCGACCATTAAACATGCAACTTTGACCAATAAATATGCAATATTTGGAAGATGAAACTTTTAGCAATAAACATGCAAAACGAGACCATTGAACATGAAACTTTAGCAATAACATGCAATTGCTTCTGCCTCGAAAATCACACCTGCAACTATGAGCGTTGAATATGCAACTTCGACCATTAAACATGCAACTTTGACCAATAAATATGCAATATTTGGAAGATGAAACTTTTAGCAATAAACATGCAAAACGAGACCATTGAACATGAAACTTTAGCAATAACATGCAATTGCTTCTGCCTCGAAAATCACACCTGCAACTATGAGCGTTGAATATGCAACTTCGACCATTAAACATGCAACTTGACCAATAAATATGCAATATTTGGAAGATGAAACTTTTAGCAATAAACATGCAAAACGAGACCATTGAACATGAAACTTTAGCAATAACATGCAATTGCTTCTGCCTCGAAAATCACACCTGCAACTATGAGCGTTGAATATGCAACTTCGACCATTAAACATGCAACTTTGACCAATAAATATGCAATATTTGGAAGATGAAACTTTTAGCAATAAACATGCAAAACGAGACCATTGAACATGAAACTTTAGCAATAACATGCAATTGCTTCTGCCTCGAAAATCACACCTGCAACTATGAGAGTTGAATATGCAACTTCCACCATTAAACATGCAACTTTGACCAATAAATATGCAATATTTTGAAGATGTAACTTTTAGCAATAAACATGCAAAACGAGACCATTGAACATGAAACTTAAGCAATAACATGCAATTGCTTCTCCTCGAAAATCACACATGCAACTATGACCGTTGAATATGCAACTTCTACCATTAAACATGCAACTTTGACCAATAAATATGCAATATTTCGAAGATGAAACTTTTAGCAATAAACATGCAAACCGAGACCATTGAATGAACATGAAACTTTAGCAATAACATGCAATTGCATCTGCCTCGAAAATCACATATGCAACTATGACCGTTAATATGCAACTTCTACCATTAAACATGCAACTTTGACCAATAAATATGCAATATATTTTTATATTATTTTTTTTTATCAATATTATAAAAAATAAATTTTTTTATTATTTTTTATTTTTTTCAGTAATTTTTAAAAATAAATTTTTAAAAACTTACCATAAATTTTTTTCATAATTTTATTTTTATTAATATTTTATAATTTATATAATAAAAAATTATTTTTAAATTATTTTTTTTTAGAGTAACTGGTTGCAACCGGCAGTGGCAACCAGTTACTCTCATTTTTTTTTGTTTTTTAATGCCCCCAACCCTTGGGTATCTGATACCCAAGGGTATTGTAGCATTACCCATATATATGGTAACTACCATCATATAGATTATTTGAAACTCGTTCTATTTTACAATTTTAAGCTAACAACTTTGTTTGAACTTATGCTTTTGTTTTTCACCCATATCTCGTACAACCCTTTTATTGAAGCCTTCACCTCCGATTCGCGTACGTGCTTAAGTTTTTCAAGCCGATGGTTTGAGAGAAGCTCAAGTGTGGATATCTTACGAACCTGACGCCAGTAGTGACCATATGGGCTGAAAGGGAACATGGAATAATTGTAACCAAGAATTTCCATGGCTAGGGTTTTTGGACGGTTGGCAAAGACTTTGTCATGTGTAGTGAAACATTCTTTAGCAATCTCCCAGTTGCTTACCACCAAAGCTCGATGAACGCCCATGTTGATTGTGAAAATTGGTCCGTACTTGTCAGCCATGTTACCCAAACTCTATGTGAAGGTTCAGGCCCTCCTAGGAGGTGTAGGTGGCCAATCACTGGCCATGCGCCGCCAGCTTCTGGTGCTGCTTTCTTCTTCTTGCTTGCATTTCTTGAAATTAACAACGAAGAGTATAGAAAGATTATAAGGCTAAAAATTGCAGCTACTGCAGTTGCTTGAGATGAAATAAGAAATCCATGGCAGCTAAACAATTCAAGATCATCAACCAACAGGCTAATTTTATTTTGTACGAGTTTTAGACCCATAAGTCATTTAAAAGACCACCGAAACCAAAGGAATATTGTCTTTTTAAATTAGCTTTATTGCATATGGTGTGACGTATGTCATAGCGTCAGTCCATTCCTCTTAAATTTGCTTCAATATTAATATTAAATAAATAATAAAAATATCCTTAAATTTATAAATTAAACTTTCAAAAATTACAAAATTTCCCACAAAATTTCGTCTCTTGTGTGAGCAAGTGGTGGACAAAGATATTTATGAACATACGAGTCTTTATCTATCTTGTTTTTAAAGGTTTGTTCCACAAAATCCCGTCTCCATCTCATCAATAAATAATTTTGATTTTTTTTTTAAAGGAAAAATTGGATAATAATAAAATATCTTACATGCTAATTATTATTCTTAATTGAGAAATTATTATTCCATCACTTAAAATTAAATTAAAGATTAAAAAAAATATATTTTTTCAATTTTTAAAAATTTCCATCTCTCCACCCTAAATAGTATTATAGAAAGATTTGAAGGATAAGAATTGCAGCTACTGCTGTTTTTTGTGATGAAACAACTCCGTTCTTTCTAGGCCGATTTCCCTCACTCGGTGCCATGTGACATATTAAATGTGAAATATTTATGATTCCATTTATAAATATGAAATTTATCCGATATAAACTAATCGTATGGGCTGCTATGTACTCAATCTGAAATATATTTTTTCTTGTAATTTTTCGTTTTTTTAATATTTATGTGCAAGTATATGTACACTTTTTTCAATTTAAATTTATCACTATCTATCGTGTTTCGAAAATATAATAAATAAATAAAGATTTGTGTATGTCATTTGGTATCTAGAGGAAAAAAAAAAACCATATATAAGAAGGTCGTTATAAGACTATCCAATAAATTTATGACTTGTGATTGAAGATATTTTTATCTTTCTATTATAATTAGTCATTTTCAAAACAAACATATACAAGTTATATATTTATTGAGTGGGTCCATAAATATTGTGTTACACCCTGTCAATGTAAGTCTCTCACTGGTATCTAAGGCTAAGAAGAATGAGCAAATGATTATATATAGGGTTGCTTATTATTGATCAAATGGTATATGACATATGACCTTCATAATTTTAACCGGCTATAACTTGAGTTACAAATGTCCGTTTTCGGCCTATATAATATACCGGTTCAAAGATATCGAGAAAGATACAGGCTGTGTTAGCTTATTATACTAGTTTGGCTCAACGTAATCCCCAAATTTCTATTTAAAAACCTTGAATCGCAATTAGAAATTTTCTTTCTTATTTTCAAGATTTTTCCACATTTGTTTACTCTAATTTAAAAATCAGACTATAATATTATTTTCTTTCCTTATTTTATTATAATTAACATATTTTAACAAATCGAATTATTCTAATTTAGTAATTTCCTTATTTGTTTTTCAAACTATAATTTTTTTTTTAAAAGAAAATTTGGATAATAATAAAATATCTGACATGCTAAACAAGAATTATTATTCTTAATAGGAAACTATCATTCGTTCATCTAAAATTAAATTAAAGGTTAAAAATATTTTCGATTTTGGAAAATTTGGATTTGTACACCCCAAATATAATATATAAAAGATTGAAAGGGTAAAAATTGCACTTACTGCTGTTGTTTGTGATGAAGCAAGAAAATCCATTCTTTCTAGGCCGATCTTTCGCATTCGGTGGACATATAAAATTATAAATCCACAATATTTTTGATTCAATTTATATGGGAAATTACCTATATACCACTTTAGGTTTGGAGAAAATACATATATGTATCATGGATTTCTGACAATGACACTGCACCATTCATGATTTGTATTTTATATCAATGAGTCACTTTTCTGTTAACGGTGTTAAGTGAATGATGACGTTAGAATGATATTTTTGTCAAATCACTATATTATAGTGGCTTCTTAATACAAAATCGAAAGGTTATGAGGTGCATTGACATTATCATAATTCTTTGATGGTGCAGAAATAATATCTAAAAATAAAAATTACAACAATAATAATCCTTTATAATCGAATTTCATAATGTTATAAAATATATACAACATGATTTAATATCAACAAGGTACCGAAATCATAAGCACGAACTCTCCAGAAATCTTCATTGAGAAAATTTATTTCCATTATAAAATAACAAATGAAATTACTAACAATAAAGAAATACTATTAAAAGATAATGGCTATGAGATCCTAATAGATTCACGTGTACGATTCCTAACTTCATCTACGATCACCACACATACGCACGCCTAAATCACTCACCACACGCACGTCGAGCTCTCTTACCATATGCATGTCCGTCATAGTTCCCTCGCTCCACCAGTAATAGCCCTGCCATAATTCCCCACGCACATCCATTAGAAATATCACAATTAGAATAGTTCTCACGATACTACAAAAAATTATAAGTTTGAAATGTTAAATTTTTTGTGTTTTCAATTTAATAATAATATGAATTATTATTAAATTTAAAAATTATTATTTTTATTAATTTTTTTTTTATTTTTTCAATATTAATTCTGCAACACCAAAGAATTATAATAATATCAATACACCTCATAACCTTTCGATTTTGTTTAATGAACCACTATAATATAGTGATTTGATAAAAATATCATTCTGACGTCATCATTAACTTAACACCGTTAATGAAAAATTATCTCATAAATATAAAAAACAAATAAAAAATGATGTAATATCATTATCAGAAATCTTTTATGATTATATATATTTTCCCAACTTGGTACCGACTCAATGTGAATGGGGTCCATGATCCATGCCTATTTCATTTATTCACGGAACTGAATTGAAACAATCAAAAGGGCCGGTTTTATTTATTACTACTTTTGGTCAATTCATTCAAATCTGCCGAAGAT
This sequence comes from Zanthoxylum bungeanum, assembly GCA_019454045.1. Lineage (NCBI taxonomy): Eukaryota > Viridiplantae > Streptophyta > Magnoliopsida > Sapindales > Rutaceae > Zanthoxylum > Zanthoxylum bungeanum. Next base: position 6,338 of record SKCR01005878.1, on the reverse strand, counting down.
TGCCTAATTATTATATTGATGGAGGAGGCAGTCGCTTTTTAAGTCCACTCTTTAATATTAAAATATCAATCATACCCTTCATGACAAACTCTCTATTATTTTATTTATCCAAAACTTGTCGCCATGCTTCCTCTTTTTCTTTTTACTCTTTATTTTCCAACTACTCCCTTCCATAAGCCATGAGGACATGGAGTTACAGAACAACAAACAAACAAAACCCTCCGGTGAGGTCAAAATCAAAACCGCACATACTGTACCATTCCAACTCTTTTTTTTTTTTTTTTTAAAAAATATAATAATAAATAGTTAACCCATGAAGGAAACTTCAATTGTCTCTTCAACCATCAAATCCCATATCTCAATTTTCTTTAATGAGGCTTCTTGTTTTTCCCCTCAAGATTCAATATTTGATTCACAAACCAAAACGACTGACTCTTTTGGCATATTATTATTCTTTTTTTTAATTAATTTGGGAAAACATTGTTTGTAAATGGTGGAAACAATTTTGAGGAATAGTTTGTTGCTCTTCTTTTGTGATACAAGGGTGAGCTCACCTCTTGTTTTTGTTTCTGGATTTCGGAAGCATTGTTGGTATAATTATGCCTCGGCCCATGCAGGACATTAATTTTTTTCTTTGAAATCCACCAAAAAAAAAAAAAAGAAGAAAGGAAAATCGGATTGATTTTTCTCTTTATTTATATTTAGTTAATTTTGTAACAATGTTATATCCAAAAAATGATTCACCATTATCAATTTATCAAAAATTATTCTTAAATTTACACTAATTTTCCAAAATTATCTCAACTGAACTCCAAATTCATTCACAATACCTATAAAAAATAACACCCTTTTTTTTTTCCAGATTTCGAATTCAAGTTAATTGACAAAGAATTTATATATAATTCAAAACACTAAACAATCTACCAGGGTATTAGTGTAAATCAACTTACTAAAGTGAATGATAACTCTCTCACTAAATAGACACATATAACAAGGGGAGAGCGGACACGTGTTGATATTTTAAGTTGAGACTGCAACAGTTACCTGTACAAGATATTGTCGCTTCAATATGTTTGAAAATGACCACCGCCCAATTCGGCTAGCTTGTCCGCCCACGGGCATCTTTTTTATTTCAAGTTTTTTTTTTTTTTTGAAAGGTAATATAATTCAAATTAAATTAAAAGAGAGTTAACATAAACTGGGGTGGGACCAAACCCGGCCCCATAGCTTGGATTGCTAACCGCGTATTTAGCTAATCCATGAGCTTTCGAATTACAATGCCTAGGAATGAACCTAATACTAGCATTTCCTAATTTCGTCGCCATTCTACGGATTTCAGAAATCAGCCAGCTAATTTCCTTCTCACTACTATCTTGGCCGTTGGCGAGTCGCACAATATTTTGTGCATCAGCTTCCACAATCATCGGTAGCAGCTACCATTGATCTGCAATTTTAAGTCCCATCAACATTGCCTCGGCTTCAATGAGCTCCACACTACCCTTGAACAATGTGGGTTGGGCCACGACAGCAATCACATCCCCTTTGTCATTGTGAACAATAGCCCCCAACTCGCACGGCTCATGTCCTTATTTGTTGCCGCATCCACGTTGACTTTGAACCAATCAGTCGGGGGCACTGTCCATATATGTCGCTCAACCTGCCTTTGATCCTCACAGCCACTCTGCTGTCGCACCCTTCTAATACTAGCATTTCCTAATTTCGTCGCCATTCTACGGATTTCAGAAATCAGCCAGCTAATTTCCTTCTCACTACTATCTTGGCCGTTGGCGAGTCGCACAATATTTTGTGCATCAGCTTCCACAGTCATCGGTAGCAGCTACCATTGATCTGCAATTTTAAGTCCCATCAACATTGCCTCGGCTTCAATGAGCTCCACACTACCCTTGAACAATGTGGGTTGGGCCACGGCAGCAATCACATCCCCTTTGTCATTGTGAACAATAGCCCCCAAACTCGCACGGCTCATGTCCTTATTTGTTGCCGCATCCACGTTGACTTTGAACCAATCAGTCGGGGGCACTGTCCATATATGTCGTTCAACCTGCCTTTGATCCTCACAGCCACTCTGCTGTCGCACCCTTCTAAAAGACTCAATCAGATTCTCAGCTCTATTCCAAACACAATCATACGGTTCTGATTTCTTTTCAAAAATGAATTGATTCATGGCTATCCATAATGACCATAGTAGCATACCCACCTTCTCCAATTCAGCCTTATTGAAATTTGCCTTGCTCCAGCTTAACAAACTCCAAAGATCCCCTGAAGTTCGCCACCCATTACCAATAAACCATTCTGTTTTTTCCATACATTTTTGATAGTGTTACAATTACCAAAGCATGGAAAACATCCTCAACGCCCCTACCGAATCTTTGGCAATCTGGTGAATTAATGATCATTTTCTTGTGTAGTGCAACAGTCGTGGGCAACATATCAGACAAGGCTCTCCATAGGAAAATTTTAACCTTTGTAGGAAGAAATAAACCTCAAACCAAGCCCCACCAATCACCATTTCCACTCGAGCAGCCTGACCCTTCAGCCTTTTTGTCCTTAAAAGCCATATGGTAACAGCTTTTAACTGAGAACTTACATTTGTTTGTCATAATGTCAGATCAACTTATCTGCTTGCTTCAGCTTGCTGGGAAAGAGGGATATTTAGAATCTCATCAGCATCAGCCCTTATAAATATTTGTCTAACCAGATCTACATTCCACTGATTACCGAAATTAATAAGCATACTAACTTTGGCCTCTTTCAGTGTATCAATAACAACAATAGGACTGGAAGATTCAGGCCTAGGAATCCAGTGATCCTTAGCAATGTAGACATCTTCCCCACAACCAATTCTCCACCGTGAGCCTCTCTGGATAAGCTCTCTCCCCCAAGTAAGCTTCTCCAGATAAAAGAGGGGTTACTGCCGGCGTTAGCTTCCATAACAGTATTTTTTCTTGAAATATCTAGCCTGCAAGATTATCGAAACCAATGATTGTGGCCTATGGATAATCCTCCACACCTGCTTAGCTAATAGAGCTTGGTTGAAAACAATGGGATCCCTAAAGCCCATGCCATCATTCTTCTTCAGAGTGCACAGTCTGCTCAATCTAGCCCAATGAATTCCTTTATGATCACAATTGGTGTTGGACAATTATGACCCATAACATCACTATTTGTACAGATCATAGTGTTGTTGTACAAATTAATTATGTGACAAAGGAAATTGCCCTTTTATCATTTGTAATTAAATTACCAAGATATATAAATGATAAAAAGGTCTTTATGATTAGTTCCGGATTGAGATGATATGAGACAGTATCAATCCACGAAGGTTTAATCATAAAATATCCCTAGTTAGAGTATTATCGAGATTGGACATCGATAATGCGTAAAAGACTAGTATTACACTTGTGCGCGTTGTGTGAGCATAACGACATAGTTCTCATATATTTGGGTATAGGATACTCATGCAAGTGTAATATGAGGTTGTGTTTACCGATGGTACGGAAACAGCTTCGCTCTGGATAGACCCCTCGGAATTCCATTGGTAGTATGACTATGTGTCTATAGAAGTCTGAATCAGGGTAGGTGTATTTGGTCTTAACCTGAGACTTGCACCGCTAATACTTGCGACCATCAATATATTTTGGTTTTGGTCGTCCAGGGCTTTAACAGGTTATGTGTACGCCTCTTCTGGGTATATTGAGAATCGTAGTGTATTGGGTGTGATGTCAAGACGAAAGTATCACTCCAGTCATAGTGGAGATGATGATCACGTAGGATACGAAACTGGTGCTCTTTTGTACTGCAGTCATCGGGATAATATGACTAGGTAATGATTATCCGATTATAGAGACTAGTTACCAGAGATCTGATATGTGCTTCGTATGGGGCAGACATAATTCCAGCCATAGGCCTATCACATGACATCCGATACTGGATCGCAATACGCAATATTAAGTATACTACGCCTGATATAGATCACATATTCCTTTAAGAATATTTCTGGAGAATTGGGTAGGCACGATGCTTTGCTAGAAGCCAACCATGTCTTGTAAATCGGTAAAAACGTAGTACTAGGTACGTACGTGTTCGGATAGTCCGACGACCGGATTTATTACCAACATATCTGGGGATCTCATGGGTCGCTTCCCGAAGATTCACCGATGACGTATGACTCGCACTTTATTAATCTGGGATTAATTAGTAGAGAGAGAAAATTAATTTGGGATTAATTACGGAGATATTTTATCTGGGATAAAATATTATTTAAAAGAGAGAGAACGATTAATTTGGAATTAATCGATAAAATAATATATTCGATATATTATACGAAATTAGATTTCGACGCGGAATTAAAATTAGATTTTAATTCGGGCGAACGAGTTAATTTAGAATTAATTCGTTAGCGACGTGAATAGTAATTTTACTAGGCATAATTATTTAATTAAATTTGATTTAATTACGTCCCAACAGAAAATTCGTTAATTCGGAATTAGCGAACCCGAGCCCGGGAGTATTTGCGGGCCCACTCGCATTTCGAATTTAAGTGCGGCCCACAAGTCACATCATGTGTCACATCACTTGTCATTCATGTGATGGATGTCTTGTCACTTTGAGTGATTGACAACCAGTCACTATTCATGAGTGATGTGAGTTGTTGGAAGGCATTAATTGCCATTTTGCCTCCAAAATTATCTAAGCCTTTTGGAAAAGCTTTGACTAATTTTTGGTATTAGGTTTTTGGAAAACCAAATATAAAAAAAAAAAAAAAAAAAAAGACAACACTTCTCTCTCTCTCCCTTCTTCTCCAAAATTCGGCCTTGGGCCAATTTTCTTTCTCTCAAAATTTATCTCTCAAAACTGAGAGCAAGAAGAAGAAATGGGGAAAATTTGTGGCAAATTTTTCCAATGCTAGCACGTGAAGAGTCATCCAAAGGTGATAGGGAAACAAACCCTTGAGCATGGAATCACCAACACAAAGCTTGGAGCTTGGAGATCCATCCATGGAGTTGACCGAAAATGATGGAGCACAAAGAAGCACAATTGCCGAAAGTTCAATGAGAGATTTTTGGTCTTCCTCGCATCGCAAAATCCGATCATTGTAAGTATGATTCCGCCATACTTCTTTTGAGTATTCACACATGTTTTTATGCTTGAATTGACATTGAGACTAATCTAGAAACCCAACAATGGTATCTTGAGCCATTTTGAGCATGAAATTGAAATTAGGGTAAAATTGGGTAAAAATGATTTGATCATTTGAGCATGTTTTGATGAAATTGATTGTTGGAATATGCTTGAATGATGATAACATAGTGTTATGCATGATCAATTTGATGAAAATTGAATTGGATGAATTTTCACCAAAATAGTTGGCTTGGCCGAAACTTATGCTTACCCTAAAAGTCATGGTAATTTTGTTTTTTGAATCATTGGATGAGTTTGAAATACTTGGGATATGTTGATTTAGGATTTAATTGGATTGAATTCGGAATCGGACAATAAAACCCTACAAATGCCGTGACTATAAAGCATGAAAAATGATTGATTTTTTGATTCAATAATGTTGGACATATGTTGATGATGATAAGCATGATCAATTATATAAATTGGTATTTTGGAAATATTATTTTGGTTAATTAATCATGGCTATACACTTTAGGTTAATTAAATTATGAAATTTGGAATTTTGGTAATTTAATTAATTGGGCTTATTTTGGAATTGGGCTTGTAAAAGTTGTATTTGGGCTTAATGGGCTTGGTTGGGCCAAGTTTGGTTTAGGCTAATTGGTTGGATCCAATTGGGCCCAAAACCATATCCATAAAGTCCAAATATAATTAAAATGGACCTTTAATTTTAATTGGGCCTAAATTGGTTTCTTAGCAAATAAGGTGATTCCTTAAATGGGCTTTGGTATTTGGGTTTGACCCATATTAACCAAAAGTCCATGCCTTAAGAAATTAATTGAAAGCTCATTGAACTTTAATTAAATAGACATTTGATGTTAATTGGGCCGTAACGATTAGATTTAGAATCTAAGTCGTAAAGGCACATTAAAAAGTGTAATTATTTAATTTAGAATTAAATATAGAATTAGTATTAAATACAAATTAAATTGGATTTAATATTGTAGTTTAATATAATTCAAGAATTCGTACTTTGAGTATTTATTCGTAAAACGAGTCGGACTCGCGTAAAATCAAATCGTTGTTTGAACAATGGATGGTCACTAATTTCAGATTAATTAATTGGATTAGATTGATTGATAACATGCTTTGTGTGAATACATGGATGCGATGTATGAACAATGTATATCGGATGG